>JASAOL010000552.1:0-138145 GCA_030849045.1 Wallacemonas rigidus
CGACATCGCCACGGACAGCTTGCGCCGGTTGCCGCCAGAGAGTTCACGGGACGTTGTCTTGCGGTAGTCGGTGAGCTCGCAGAGGCGCTAGAGACCTTCGCCAACGCGATGACGGTGTGCGCATGTTTATAGACGCAGACCTCCTCCGCCGTGTCCACAGGCCCACCAGAGTACGGGGCGTGGCACTCATCCGAGGTGTAGTCCTCGGCCTGCTTCTTGGGGGGCTTATCGCCGCCGGACGACGTGAAGTCACCGGGCGAGTCGCCGAAGAAGCCTGGATCCTGAAACGGCTCCATGGCAGATGACACAGCGATGATCGGAGTGTCCGAAGAGCTCGGTGGCGGTGTGACGCGGCGACTGGGCATCGCGATCAGTTCGAGAAGAGCGGGAGCGCGAACGCAGCACGGACCCGTAGGCCACCGAAATCGAAGTGCGGAAGAATGCGGCCTTGCTCGAAAAGATATGATTGGTGAAAGCAACAGAAACGATTCAGCAAGCGAAAGCGTGGAGCTCAGGGGAAGCGGGATTGACAGAGCGCACACGTGACATGCAACAACGAAAGAAAAAAAGGACAACAGTCACAAAAAAAAAGGGGGAGGAAACCAAAAGATGAAACAAATCACTGGCAGTTCACAAGTCACGTGATGATATGTGCTCAGAGGGGGGAAGACGCTAAAAGAGGGAAGCTTTGATATCGTTTGCGGACGGTTCAGTGGCACACACGAAAAAAGTGGGAAAAACCAGCGACAAAACTGCACAATGGACTGCTTTTTCCGCGAAGGCGTGAGCTCGCTTTTCCTCTGGTGCAGTGGCTTTCGTTTAAGTGACTTAAGCGCGAGTGGTGCTGAACAGCGTCTTTATTCACCAAGGTCTTTACGAAGCTGCTCGCTCGCTCTCTCTCTCTCTCGTGTGTAGAGCGAGTCGCACACACAAAGAAAAGAAAAATGAGCGACGAAGGGGTGTACGAAGAAAGGGGGAAAAAAAGTAGTAGTGAGCAAGTAAAGTAAGCGTGAACAAAAAGAGAGAGGAAGCGATGGGACGGCCCGCTGTGCGTATCTCTCCGATGGATGCGAAAGGTGGTTGTCGCCCCCCCCCCCCTTCAATTTACGCTCACAGAGGGGCGAGCGAAAAGAAACATAATAAGGGCAGAAGAGGAAACGGAGGCGCGCTGCGAGTTCGTTGCGAGCCGCGCCGTTTGCTTCGCCAGGTCGTTTTTGTGTACCGAGAAAGACCTTGTAGTCGGGGTTTCCGTGATACCGAGATACCTGCTGAGGGAGAGCGAAGTAAAATAAAAACAGTGACGCATACGCACAGAAGCAGAGAAGCAGAGGTACGGAAGAGGAGAGAGAGACAGAGAGAGCGATGAGGGGGAAAAAAAGTGGAAGAATGGCATACGCACCAGCGCACTACCGCACGAAATCCGTTTGCGGGAAACGGGAGCCGGTGGCGAGCGAGCACACACAGACATACCGCAGGGCTTCGTCCCCCCGGGGGTGTTACATCTGCGTTGTGCAGAAGAGGTATCGCACCCCAGGTAGGTGAGCAGCAGCCAAGAGAAGACGGTAAGCCAGCGTGGACGCGCTTTGGTCAGATGGAGAAGGTGTCGCGGATGTCGCGACGCTGACAGTCGTTTCCGCGATGGCATTGGCCATTTTTCTGTGATATCAGCGCACGCAGAATGCAGCAACTCGTGCCCTTTTTTGAAGAGCACCGTGTCGTTTTCATTATGTTGTGTGTGCCTGTGTGTCTTTTTTTTTTTTTTGAGTGTATTGACTTTTCATTTACTCCGTGTGACACAGACGTGCACACACGCACAGACAAGAGAGCGCACACCCACGGCAACCGTCGACGCATCCATCAAGTACCCTTTGAACGCTCCTTCTCTTAATGTCTACACACAATGAAAACGGAGACAAGGAGAGGTGCGCGTGAGAGGTGGGAGCGAGACGAAAAGCACGGAGGCGAGTACATCCTCGAGTGCGTGAGGCGAGACATGTGCTTGGGCAATCCACAATAGTGGACAGCTTCACGGTACAGACGACCGTGGCGCGAGGATTCGCTAATAGGAAGGGAGAGAGAAGAGGAAAGGTACGAAAAAAAAAACAAGAAAAAAAACAGAAAAAAAAGAGAGAGCGAAAATTTCAACAAAAAGAAACACAGAAAACACACAGGTCCCCGTCGTGAAGCCCAAGAAAAAGAGAGAGAAGAGAGAAATGGGCAGTACCTCTCTCTCTCTTTTCACGGGACCAGAGAATAATAAAAAAACACGGGACAAACAAACAAAAGCGCACCTGACAACTGCAAGCAAACAAAATAAATGTCTGAGACAGAGAGGGACAAGGGAAATAGCGCGGCAAGGGAGAAAAAAAAAAAGCAAACGCCACAAAAGAACAGAAAACGGACAGGGAGAGGACACAGAACAAATGAACCGACGCTTTGCATTCGGTGTCTGACGACGAGACCCGATCCAGGCAGGCACACAGACGCACGCACATAAGTAAAAATAGGTGCCTTCCGATGTGGATGCTTCTCTGTGTAACGAGCCTACCTGTCCGCAGTGTACCAGCTGCGTGTCTAAATATGAGCCTTGTGCTTCTTGTTCGCGCCGCGTGCACATCTGTGAGCATCTGTGAGTATGTGTATTGTTTTACTGCTATTCTCGAACGGTTCGTCCCAAGTTCGCTCATTCACTCGTTAGCCTTCTTGTTTTCCTTTCCACGCACGAGCCCTCTCTACGACTCCTCACACCAGCGGTTCTCCTCTCGGATCTTCTCCTCCTCCTCAGGTGTGAAGTCATTCTCAATGTTGAAGAGCGTGCGAATCTCCTCAGCTGACTTGCCGCGGATCATGCTGGCCACGCAGGCACACGTCAGGTCCAGAAGATCCTTCACGTTGAGGAAATTCGCAGCCATGATGACATCGATCAGGACCTCGTGTTGGCGCTCGTCATGGTCTTTAAGAAGCTTGTGGAAAAGAAAGTTCTGATCCCAGTCGCACAGAAGGCTATCGATCTTGGTTTTGAGTGGCTTCTCGATTGGCTCCGCACGGTTGTTGCAGTGGTACTCCATGTACTCAAGAACTAAGCTGAGAGTGCGACCAGAGACGTTGGGGATCGGGATGACGGCGTCAGTGCCCTCCTGATCGTCAAGCATGTCCTTCAGCAGACCAGACATCTTCGCGGACTCGCGGGACACCTTGAATTCTTGAGGAGGTTGATCGTTGCTCTGAAGCACGCAGAACTTGGAAAAATCGACTCCCTCATGGGAGGTCAGCTTCTCAGGCATCTTGTTCGATGATACGCTCGCGGGGAGGTGGTAAGCGATCTGCGAGGTCTTCACGCTGTGGTTGCCGGTTCACTTTTGAATGCGCCTTTTGTTTCTCTCTCACGCGTGTCTTTTCTAGTCGTCCTTTTGCAACGAGAATCGCGTATCTGTGTTACTTGGGCACACGCTTTTTTTTTTTTGTTGTTGTTGTTGTTGTCCTTCTCGGTCCTTTTTTTTTTTGTTAAGGTTTCTTTTCCGGTTTATGTGCTTACAAGAGGCACGAGAGAGAGAGAGAGGGGGGGGAGAGGCGTCTGGACAAGAGAGCGAAACAAGAGGAAACAAAGAAAAAGACTCGATCACTCTTTTGTTTAGTTTGTTCTATCGCATGCGAAGCGGTCGTAAGAAAGGCACGTCATTGACGACGCCAAGTGGCAAAACCGACAGAAAGAGGGGCGTGCGAGAGAAGGAGAGTGGGGAGAGTGGGGAGAGTGGGGAGAGGAGTAGAGGAAGCTCATTCGTGACACAATCGAACTGTCGACGAGACAATGTCGCACAGAAGCACAGCAGACACAAACGAGTGTCACGCGTGGTGATTCGCTGCGGGCATGGTGTAACGCGAGCTGTGAAGTGGTGAGTTCAATCCTCTTCCAATAAAGCAAAAAGGAAGCGCGGCGCGCAACGGTCATCGTCGCCAACACTCCATCACCATCCGAGTCCACATGAGCCGTCCTCAAAGCAAGAACAGCAGAACGAGGCGATACGCCTAGTTGGTGCATCGTGTGTGTGTTTCAACGTGTTTTGTTTTTTTTCCAACGTGTGAGCCCACAGAAGTGGACTGCGGTTCAGTGTGCAGGCGCGTGAGCGAATCTGGCGGAAGAGGGGGAAGAAAAAAAAAAAAGCAAAAGCGCAATCAACCAAGCATCCGGAGAGGGGGAAACAGAAAAAGAGAAAAGAGGGGTCGATAGCATACGCGTGGAAGCAGCCAGCCCTAACACGTGCACAACGCCAAGCAACGTCGCGGCGTGAGGAGGCCAGGTTTTGGGAAAACAATGGTGGCGCCCACGAACGGCAGAAGGGGGATATAAAGCGCGGGCAGACGTCGTCATAGTTAGTCACCTTCGCGTGGTGGTTTCAACGGCACTGAGGCCGGTGGTGGACCACTCCGTGTCGCGTGTGGGGCATCCGCTGCCGCCGTCTCTCCCACACCCAACGCACTACGGAAGAGGTTGTTGAAGTTGGTGAGGCCCTGTGTCAGTGCAGCCGTCGCGGCGTTTTCGCGGAGGAGACTCGCCACGGCAGAAGCGTCGCGCGGGGCGGTGCGACCACCCAGATCAGCGTCGGGACGCGCCACGGGCTGCACATAGCCGTCGTCATCGTCTTCGTCATCGTTGTTGGTGTCGATGTGCGAGACGCGCGCGGGTGCGGTCTCGTCGGCGTCAAGAGGCAGTGACTCCACCACCACCGCCGTCGTACCGCGACCCTTGCGGCTTCGCGCGACTGTAGAAGTAGCACCACTATCTGCGTTCTCTTCCTCCCCCTCACGTTGGCGGCGGCGCAGCAGAGATTGGCTTTTGGTACCCACACATTCTTTGCACTTGAAGCCATTCCGGCGCCTGACCATCTCTCTGTCATAACGACCACACACGACACAATAAATCTGCGGCGATCCCGTGGTATCCTTGACCTGCTTCGAACGCAGCACGTCGACATCCACGCGCGCCTCCTGCTCGTCCTCGTGACGCGCGCGGTGCAGAATGACGTCGGTGTCGGCAAAGTTCATGTCTGCGTTGCGCTCATCCCGGTCGCTGTCCTCATCGAAGTGTAGCGCGCCGTCGACGCGGACGCCGTAGTCGCTGGTGACGGCGTGCTGCACAAGCTCGTCCAGTGTCGGATCGCGATCGAAGAGGCCGTCGAGGGTCGCGTCTTGATGGCCGCCGTCCGTGCGTGGGCCACCCTCCTCCTTTGCGCCGTCCACTGCAAAGAAGTCGTCGTCCGAGTCCTCGGCGTTCTCCTGGTCCATGAGCTTCCCTCGACGATAGAAAATCGTGCCGAGGGTGTCGTCGATGACGTCGTTGACACTCAGCGCGGTATCCACGTTGGAGCGCAGGTTGTTTGTCTTGTTGTCCTTCATGTACATGGGCACGGCCGCCATTTCCTCGTCCAGCTTATCACGACCAAAGGCCGCCCGGTGCAGCAACGACACGGGAAACAGCTCGAAGCACATGAGTAAGTCCTGGATCGTCGCCGTAGTCAGCTCCGCGTCGTGTTTACTGGCACCGAGGTAAAGCATACCAGTGGAGGCAGCCACATTGACCGCAACGGACTGCCAATAGCTAAAGAAAATAATCGACTTGATGCACAAAAACTTGAGAAAAGTCTTCGCGTAGTGCATCTCTTTGCCGCACTCGATTTCGAAAAGCACCAGGTAGTAGAGCGACCATGTGAGGCTCAGGTTAATGATGATACAATTGTACGTGTAGACGTTGTTAACCGCGAAGGTGCCCTCCTGGTAGATGCCAAAGGGGTTTGTGACCAGCGCGATGAACGAGGTGACGGGCTTGATGAGCGCACACTGTAGGACCCAGCGTTTGCAGCGCAGGTAAAACGCCGTGTCCAGCGGATAGTGCGTCAGGCAGCAGAGCGGAAACGGGTGCACGCCGACGTAGCGCTTCTTCTTCAGCGAGCGCAGAAGTTGTCCTTCACCGCCGCAGTACGCGATCATGAGCATGAAGAAGATGTACAGGACAAAGCTCTCGTACGTATCCCGCACAGTAACCAGGAAGAATCGCCACTGCGTGAACAGCAAGGACATGGCGGAGAAGACGGCGTAGATGGGAATCATCGCAATGATGCGCATCTCTAGCACCTGTAGCTTGGGATAGTCGAGGCGCGAGAGGTGCTCACGGAGATCCACAAACGACACAAAGCACGACAACACGCTGAACAAGCACGCCGCGTAACGGAGACCATTCGAGTTCACCCACGTCAAGTCGAGGCCCTTCTTGTGCCTGGGGCCCGAGGTACTGTTAGACGAGGTGGCCTCTTCCACGCTAAGCGCCACAGCTGTGCGGAGTGTCCAACGAAGAACCGCATCTGTTGCGTTGGCCATTTCACCGAGAAGGGAGGAGGTGTACGGGAAAAATGTAGCGGAAAAAAGTGGGGCACGCGGCAAAACGATAGTGCTCTACGAACACACACACACACACAAACACAATTGGAGGTGAAGCGAGTGGAGCGGGGGAAAAAAAAAAGCGCGGAACGCAGGACACAGTGAATGCGGCCAAGAAAGCAAAAAGAAAAAAGCCACTGCGAACACACACCGCGGAAAAAAAAGGACAAACTAAGATTCCACGCTACTATTGTCGAACGCGTGACAACAGTGGGACGCACGCACACACAGAAAATGACAGAGGATATGAAGCAGAGAGAGAGGGGGGAGGAGGAGCACAAGAAGAAACTGAATGATTTTTTATCGGGAAGGGAAGAAGGGAGAAAAACGGTCACCAAGGACATGGACGAGACCTTCTGTTCAGTGCGCCGCGTAGGATTGGCCGAGGCGCGCATCCATCGTAAATCCGCTACCGTTCGTCTCATGGCGGATACCGGTCTCTCTTCCCTCTTTTTCATCACTGAGGGGGATGCACCGATGGTATACAGGCGTAGAGGTTGAAACGCCCGCGTCCGTGAAACCCACTGGTGCGGCCACTGTATGTGAGTGTGGATGTTCGCGTCGGGGGAGAAGTGCGCCACGCCATGAGTCTATGCGGGCCTCACACGGGCAGCACGCATACATCGAGACCGAAAAGGTTCATTCTTGACAGTGGTGTGCCGCTCCTTGTCAGTGACACCTCCACACACTTGTTTGTGCGGTGGGATGATGATTATGACTTGGTTTGCATATCTCTCAAGAGATAATTGATCAGAAAAGAAAAAGAAAAAAAAAGCGAGCACACACGGGCGCTCACCTGTTGCTTTACCTTTTTTTTTTCGCTCATACTCCGCGCTAATTCGAAAGGAACCATCACACACGGCATCTGTTTACTTCACGCGCGAGCGCTCTAGTAGAAGAAGCCGAGGACCTTGCCGCCAGTGTGGCGAGAGCGAGCCTCCTCGTGGTCCATGATGCCCAGAGAGGTGGTCAGCACCACGAAGCCGAACTGACGGGAGGGGAGAATGTTCTTAATCCACTTCTCGTACTCGGACGTGTTGCAGTCGAAGCGGGGGCAGATCGCACCGCACTTGTTCAGGCGGCCGTTCAGGTTCACGACGATCTTGCCAGCGCGGTGGTCGTCGATGATTTCGAACTCACCAATGTAGCCGTGCTTCTGCATGACCTGCAGGAACTTCACCACCACCTTGGAGGAGGGGCGGATCAGCACCTGACGCTTGCCGCGGCGCTCCGCACTGGAGATGGTGCGGAGCGCGTTCGCCAGAACGCTCATCATCGTCATCTTGGGCGACTAGGATAAGGTTAAAAGCTGTTGTCGACAAAGGTTCAATAGAGGTATTTTAAAGGAAAAAGCAATCAGAGAGAAGGTACAGGTGACAGGTATGGGTAAGGGAACAGAGGACGGTGACGGAGGTGCCCGTGTGCCTGGATGTCCATGCGCGTTGTGTGCAGGGCAATAGAGCGCGTCGAGGTGCGTGAAGTGAGCTCCACCGGCAGTCGAAATCACGCTGGCGGCAGAGCGAGGAAGGTAAACCCTTGCGGTCGTGAGACAACGTGTTGCTCCGGGAGAAACACAAAGAGACTATCCCTTTTCGCCCTATCGCTGCGGTGCCACGAAAGACGGGAGACGTGAGGCCTAGCTGATGTCTGTGTGCCGGATCTGGGCGTGCCCGCACTTGATTGAGTTCTTGTGGCTCTTATCGCAGTGCGTACGTACGCATTGATTCGTTACTCGTGGGGGAAAAGACGGACGTTGAAAACAAGAAAAAAAAAAGCGAACGAAAGAGACTGTGCTCATCCTTGCTGCCTCACGTTTGAGAATAGCACGATGACTGAGCGAACACGACACGATCACAAAACAAAAACAAAAACGCACAGTGCTCATTTACTTCTGGAGCGCGCTCACGAGGCCGCTCTCCTTGAGCGCCACCAGACCATGTACGACCTCGACGTGTCGTGCGAGGAGCGCCACCTTCGCCCCTCGCATGACTTCCTGCTGACGACGCGCGCCAGGGCCACACCAAACATACCACATCGACTTGAAGTGTGAGTGCGCGTGGCCAGCGTTCGTCGGGTGCTCGAAGTCGTACGTTGAGCGCGGGACAAGGTAGAAAGGCTCTGTCGGTAGCGGACCGGCTGGGCGGCTGTCTGCAGCCCTGGCCGACGTGTCCATTGTGTCTGCTGCCTCCGCGGAGGATGGCTCGCCTGCCGATGCGGAGGTTGACGCTGGCGGCGTCGGCGACGACTCGGCCAAGAGAAACGGTGGGAGGGTCACGGTGATGGGCACAGGAATGGTGCGTTTGGCCGCGTTGATGTCACCTTTTCCGGTTGGCGGTGCGGGGCTGAAGTGACGTCGAATGAACGCCTTGTACCACGGCTTGCTCACGACGTAGTCCGGCGCGAGGAACGCCCACGGCTTCTCTGGCTTTGACACCAAGAAGTTCAGCATGCGTATCATGTGATCATCGCTAAAAGGTGGATTGGTCACGAGCATATCGTACGGTCCGGGAACCGTGCTCTGGCGAATGTCCTGGTAAAAGTCGCGGTTTTCGTGGAGGACGTGCTGAACGCCCAGAGCGCGCCAACGGGTCACGACGGTGCCGGAGCAGTAGTACGGGTCGTACAGGGTAAATTTCTCCGGTGTGGATGGTCTCAGCATCTGCCGCAGCTCCGCAACGACCGGCAGCACATCCTCCAGCGCCTCCCGAGAGGTCTCGAAGTGATCGTTGAAGTTCGCCTGAAATGGGTGGAATAGTCTCGAGGCGGTCGAGGCCACCTGCCCGCCAGATGTGACTGAGGTCTGCTCGGTGGACGGTGTCGTGGGCGTTGTTCGCAGTGGCTGAGGTTGGGGCGGCCTTGCTGTGCGCGCGCCATCCTGGCGGAACGGCGGACGCGGGGTACGCGCACCCGGAGCGTGCGAAGACGCAGGACGAGGTCTCTTGACTCCTTGAGGCGGCCTCGATCGTGATGCATGGCTATTCTCGCGGCTCATGGCTGTTCAAGCGGGCAAGCAGGGGGACAATCGAACAGTGGCACCTCAAAAAAAAAAAAGGTAATTTGAGTACCGAGCACGGGACCCGCTGAAAGATGAGGTGCGAACAAAAGAAAAAAAATGGAGAAAGCGAGGTGAAGCGAGGCACAAGTAGAGAAATCGAGGAGGTAAGCGAGGAGGTAGGCGATGTTAAACTCGATTCGGTACGAGCGAAGTGTGCGGTGTGTAAGGCATCACAGCTGACGAGGCCTTGAGTTCCATGCGCGCAGAGTGACGTGCGGAATGTCCTCTCAGCGCGCGAGACCACATCAAGTCACGCAGAGGAACACCGTCGGATGTGTGTGGGGAGTCGGTGTGGGGGGTGCGCACACGCGTGGACGACTGTGTCAGTTGAAAGAGAAAGAGATGTGCACATACGCGCAGAAGCAGAAGGAGCGACAGGGGGATGTCGGCAACCACGCCTCTACACGTGACTGTGAATCATCGCGTTCTCGTTTTTACGCCTTGTTATGCGCTGTCACTAAGACACCAGAGACATGGGCCCTCCAAGAAGCCATGACTAAGCGGAGCCGAGGGCATGAGCACACACGCGCGCGTACTGCCTCTTCCTCACACGCCCGCCTCTTGTTTCTGGTATTCGGAGTGTGGGCGTCAAAGGAGGAGGCGAGGGAAACCAATCACGACAACAGACAACAGCAAAAAAAAAAAAGAGAGAGAGACAGAAAGGTACAGAGACCAGAGTACACCGTCTCGTGTCAGGCGCCAGTGTGAGCACATCGAGATCCCGTGCAACACGACTTCACCCGGGCACGCTGGAGCGACGAACAGGCCAACACACTGCATCCTTTCAACTACCGAATCTTACGCTCAACCGGTGTGTTCTTTTTGTCTGCATTTGGCGAGGCAGAGCTCCGCTCATCGTCGAAAACAACCTCGAAATCGTCAACGTGCTGAAAGCGCTTTGTCGCTTGTGCCACCCGCTGTGCCTGGCGCGCCTCCTCGCGGCGCGCCTTCTCCTCTTGAGACGCGAATACGCGCTCGTACAAGGAGGGTCCCTTCACCTCCGAGATGATCTCCTGCTTTGCTGCCTGTGGCGGGTCTGGGAAGCCGAAGAAGTCTCGGAACGGCTGCCACCGCAGTAGAATAGGC
Source organism: Wallacemonas rigidus (assembly GCA_030849045.1). Classification (NCBI taxonomy): domain Eukaryota; phylum Euglenozoa; class Kinetoplastea; order Trypanosomatida; family Trypanosomatidae; genus Wallacemonas; species Wallacemonas rigidus. The sequence goes on from JASAOL010000552.1 coordinate 10,574, forward strand.
TGCAGGAGACCGGCTGTGGAGAGGCCAATCCAGTAGGCGAACATGGCGGCCGGCTGCGCAGCGAAGAAGTAAATACCAACGAGGGAGCCGACGCGGACCGCCCAGCGGATGTACATGCCCGACGAGCTCCGCACGCCCTTCTGCATGCGCTGGTTCATTTCAAAATTCAACAAGAACATGAGCGCACAGATAGTGGGCAGCACGTAGGTGGGGTCAGGCATGGTCAAGTCCTTGATCCACAAGAACGGCGCCATCTCGAGGTCCGTCTCATACATGGCAAGACGACGAATGGAGAAGAAGGCGGACATGGTGATCGGTGCCGTCATCATCGCCAGGAAGCTCTTCCACTGTGCGCACCCGTGCTTCTTGCACAAGGCCCACTTCATGCGATTGTAGCCGTCCTTAATGACGCGCTTCTCTGCTGTCGACAAGGTGCGGTCGTTCTTGGCCTTGTTTTGGTTGCGGGTGATCTCAGAAATCTGCGGCGAGATGGCGTTCATGCGCAGACTGTTGCGATTGCTGTACAGTGACGGGATCATGGTGAAGAGACGCATAAAGAAGCCGTACGCGAAGAAGACGTGTCCCCAGCCACCGAGGTCGATGCCAAACAGTCCGTCGTGGCGCATTCCGCGCATCCACTCCACCTGCTTTTCCACAGGTTGCATAAAGCTCACCGCCCAGTCCCAGAAGTCCTCTAGTTTCTCAAACACACTCTTGTCGGGACGAATGTAGTCGTCCACTTCAGGTGGCGCATTGGCGAAGATTTCCGGCAGCTCCTCCTCGAGCTCCGCGCTGGAGCTGCGACCAACATCTTGACGACCCCAGTTCTTTGGGTTCAAGCTCAACCGGCGGGCAGACGTGGTCAGTGCCGCGCCTGTACCACCGCCAACAACCATAAGAGGCGTGCGCGTCGACCGCAGTAGGCGGGCCGTGCGCACGGTTGTCTGCCAAGAGAGCGGCGCCATGCCGCCATGTGCACGCGCCAGCGCGGCCGAGGCGGACGCGGATCGCTGCAGCGGAAGACAGGCGCGAAACATCAGCCCCGATGCGAAGAGAAGAGACAGAGATACGAAAAGGGAGAGAAAAGCACGGGCTTTCAGACGGCCTCCAGCGCGGAGCGAGGCAAAGGGGTAGACGCTTCCTGACAAGAGACGGTGGGAACGACAAGAGAGAAGAGAGAAGAGGCGGGTGTCAGAAAAAGAACGAAAGAGAGATGCGGGGTGCGATGTCTCATGGCAACACAGCAGCGCGCATCATGCGGGGTGCGGACTGCTTGGTAGTTGTGCCTGTGCTCAGGTACCGACAGCGAGGACCACCGGCACCGCTCGCACGCCACAACTCACGCGGGAGACGTGCGCGTTTGATCAAGCGGTCCGTCCAGCAGACTATGCCACGTTTGTCGACCGGCGCGCGCTGGCTCGCATTGCATGCACGTGCGAGCGATTCGCAGACGAAAAAAAAAAAATCACAAATACGACCAAATGCCGGTGATGAGAAGTACGTCATCTGCTCGACACGTCGCCGCAACGCTGCTGATATGATGACCATCAGCGAATCGTCCAGACGTTGAAGATGAGCGAAGAGGTGTGACCAGTGTGTCGCTCTTTGTCCATACTGACGGACAAATGCCGGAGAACAAGAGAAAAAAAAATGGATGTTTAAAAAGTGACTTAGTGCGAGCATTTGCTTTTCAGTTCAATTCTATTTTTCTCTGTTTTTTCTTTTGGTTTTCGGTTCTCCAGCACGCGCTGCAAACCGTTGCGTCAGGGTAGCCTCGCCACAGTGCCGTAACGACACGAAGAAATGAAAAAAAAAGAAAAAAAAGAACTAAAAGCAAACGCTTACTTTCTTTAAGAAAAAAAAAATCTTGTCTCTCGCTTCGGGCTCCACAGGGAGTAAATACACACGTTGCAAAGACGCGCCTTTAGTTCGCAAAAAGAAAAAGAAAGAGAGAAGAGGGATGAAGACGCGCTCGCTTAGGCCTCTTCGGATGCTTTTTCTTCTTTATCGTCCGTTTTACTTGGACTTACCCTGGCCAAGAGACTCGCGCGTCGATTCGTAGAGTTTCGTCACGAGGCCAATGGCGATCGTCTTGCCATCATCGCGCAGCATGAAGCGGCCCATCTTGTCGAAGTCCTTGTGCGGTTCCACGACGATAGGTCTATCCACTTCGATGCGGGCAATGACCACATCACCGGCCTTGGCGCAGGCCGGGTCCTTCTCAATGACCTCGCCCGTCTTCTTATCCACCTTGGCAAGCAGCTTGTGGAACGACGCCTCCTCCTGGGAGGCGTTCAAGTGCAGCATGAAGCGCGAGCCCGCGCAGATGATGTTCTTCACCTCAAGTACCACGACACGCGCCTGGAAGAACTCGACCGCCTTTAGTGACGTCGGAATAGAGGTTGCGACGTAACCGGCGTGAACGTCGCTCTCATCGATACCACGCACGCGCAGATGGACATTGTCACCTGGGTAACACTTCTCGAACTCCGTGGACTCGATGGAGATACCCTCGACGAGACCCTCGAGCTTGGTGGGCAGGAGCTGGATCTTCTCGCCGACCGCAATCGAACCGGACTCGACCTTGCCATAGATGTAGTTCTTACCATCATCCTTGTAGCTACCGACGAGAGGAATGCACAGGACGTCATCCTCCGTCTTCGATTCGGGAAGCTCAAGGTTGTCGACGGCCTCCATTAGGCTCGGGCCCGAGAACCAAGGGCACTTGTCCGTGTGTTGGATCAGGTTCTCACCGGTCAGGCCAGCAATGGGGATGAAGAGGAGGTTGTTGTTCTTTTCATCAAAGCCGTTTTGGCGCAGGAAAGGGCGGAGCTTCTCAACGATTTCGTTGTAGCGCTCCTCGCTCCAGTTCATCTCGTCCATCTTGTTGATCACGCAGATCATCTGGCGGACACCACACGTGCGAACAAGCATCGTGTGTTCGCGGGTCTGGCCGCCCTTCTCGAAGCCCGTCTCGAACTCACCTGTGCGGCTGGAAATCACAAGGACGCAGATATCAGCCTGTGCCGCACCACCGATCATGGAAGGGACAAACGCCTTGTGGCCAGGCGCGTCGAGGACGGTCACACGACGCTTCTCCGTCTCGAAGTACGCGGCACCCGTTTCACGCGTAATACCCTTCTGGCGTTCATCCTCACCAACGTCCATCACGTATGCGTACTCCCAGCCCTCGCGGTGGTGGGTCTCCGCCTCACGACGGAGCTTGTCCATCTCGCGCTGATCAACCTGACCCTTCTCCATGAGCAGATGGCCCGAAATGGTGGACTTGCCGGCGTCCACGTGGCCGCAGATGACAATATTGAAGTGGGGACGGGGATCGCGCGTGTACTGCTTCTTGTCGCCCTTCCGCTGCTTCGCCAGTTCGTTGCGCACAAAGGCGCGGAGCTCCTCGCCGGAAAGCTGATCGCGGGTCTTCTCCGTCTTCTCGGTGCCGGTAGAGGGTTTTTCCTCTGCGGCCTCGCTGGATTTGGCGGCCTCGTTGGTCGATTTCGCCTGCTCCGCGGCAGGCTTGTCATCGGCCTCCTTCTTCATCTTGCCCAGGGAGAGCGTCGCACCGCCCTTCTTCTTTGGGATAACGATCGGAGCGGCGGCGGCTGCAGGGCCGCCAGCAGAGAGCTTCGCGGCATTGCTCGCTTCCTGGGCAGGGTCTACGTGCTGAGGAGCGGCCCCGCTCGTCGCGGCGGGAGCCGCCTGCGTAGGCGCCTGTTGCTGCGCTTGGCGAGGGGCGGGGTGATATGCGTTGTTATTGCTGCCGTAAGCACCCTGGTTGTAGTCGTTGTAGCCACCACGACCGCGGCCGCGGCCGCCATTGTAACCACCGCCTTGCTGCGGGGGCTGGTAGGCACCCCCTTGGTAGTTGTTGCCGTGGCCCCCTTGGTATCCACCTCGGTAGCCGCCCTGTGGAGGGTAATAGCCACCTTGTTGCTGCTGTTGGGGATAGTAGATCCCTTGCTGCGGATAATAGCCGCCTTGCTGTGCGTAGTTGCCAGTACCGCCCGGCGCGCCGCCACCGTAGCCGCTAGGTACGTAGGCATTGGCGTTGGGGTTGTACCCTGCACCTGGCTGTTGCCAAGACATCTAACTTTGTGTGTGTGTGTGTGTGTCACGCTCGCAAGCTTCTTTGCTTGTGGGCTATTGTAGTACGTGCGGTTGATTTCGGTCTGCGATGAGACGAGTGTCGCGCGTTGTCGTGCAAAAGTATCTGTTCCCTCCGTGCGCAGGGTATGTGGTGGCACGATGAAAAAAAAAAAAGAAGGCGAAAACGCAGTGCAAAGTCAGACGAGGGTCGAACGAGAGTCGTGCATGCGACGGGGGGAGTAGGTCAGGTTAAGAGAAATGAGTGGAGGCGCTCGAAGGATGTCGCAGGTGCAGAGATTGGCAACGGAACACAGAGAAACGGGACACACGTGTTGGTGCGTCGACCAGATCACTGACGGTGCCGCACGTCAGCAGCGCGTCGTGGTCTTGTCGCACTGTACGGTCTCCGACAGGCAAGGCGGAGCCGTGTCGACCATGCAGACACGCGCAGATCAAAGTGGTGGTCGTGGCGAGACAAAGGGACAGCGAGAGACGGCATGTCTGGAACGAGGAGTGAGACGAACAGTTGCATTCAAGCATCGTTCGCGAAGAAGTCAAAAGCGCATCGTGATCTCTGCCAGTCTACTTGTCGGCATGCGTGCTGCGGACGGATTTTCTCCTCTTATTGCTTCTGTTGTTGTTGTTGTTGTTGTTGTTGTTGTTGTGTGTGTGTGTGTGTGCCTTTGTTGCCGCAACTCCCTGTCCCAATCACTTGACGCTTCACACACTCTTCATGCCTCACGCAGAGCGTAACAAGGAGAGAAGGGCAGGGGACCGCAAACGACAGCTTTTCGACGTAAGCCCAGTGTTCGCGTAAGAACAGCTCTCACAAGAGATCAACGAGGTACCAACCAGAACGAGGGTAAAAAAACATGTTCCGAAAACAAAAAGAAGAGAAAGGAATAGACACACACACGCACACGTTGTGTGCGTCCTTCACGCCGCCAAATAAAGAAAGAAAGATAACCTGACAAATAAAGACAGTAAGTATGCCGAGATGCGAGACCAGAGATGACGGTACGGGAGGAAGGCCCTCTGCCCAGATAGCGTCAGCCAGCGCACTCGCAGGCCTTCCATCGAAATGCACAAGTCTGAATGAGTCGCTCAACGAACAAACGAAGCAGATGACACGGTAATTTGACTTTTTTTTCTCACGTCAAGAATGTTGATTGTGATTTGATCATGCCATCCCAAGTCTTCTTCCCTGCCTTAACCCCCGCTCACCCTGTCGCACTCGCCCGTGCACGGGGGCTTTAGAGGAACCGCAGATTGGCGAAGGGCTGCACGGCCTGCGCATGACGCGCAGACACCTGTGACCAAATCGTCCGCACAGTTGGTGAGCCTGCATTACACACAAGCTGGTATAGCCCCTGCACGAGATCATCGGGCAGCTGCTGTGCGCGGAGGGCGTGGAAGAGCTGCACAGCGGACTGCTCAATGGCGCCACGTCGGCGCGCATCGGTGATGTGAGGAAGGATCTGCTGCAGCTGTTGGATGGTCTGACTCCCGGCCGGGTGACCAATCTCGTTGGCATTGAGGCTTCCAAGCGGCACCTGCGGCGCGGCGGACGGCGGCGCAGGGGCTGGCGGGGGTGCCCGTGGCGATTGCCGTTGTGGTTGCTGCTGTTGCGGCGCGTGCGAGGCCATGGGCATGGGCATGCCCACCATCGAGCCGGTCAAGGAGCCAACAGCGCTGGCGGAAGAGCCAGCGTACCCTCCGTGCGGCATGTACGGCTGTGAAGGCGCAGTAGACGGCATCCCCGCGTATGGCTGCGAAGCGCCGCGGTTAGGCGCGGTGGAGGACGGTGGTAGCGCGCCACCGGGTAGCGCAGGTGAAGAGGCGGAGCCAGGCGTGGAGCCAGCGCGCATGGAGGAGAACGCAGAGACGGGATGTGGCATCAGGCGAGGCTGCGATGGGCCCGTTGGGGCGGGGATATGGCTGAGCAATCCGCTGCCTGTGTTCGCGGGGCCTGTGCTCGGACGACCGCCCGCCAAGGACGACGGCGGTGGAGGCGGCTGCACAGCGTTCATCTGTGCGGGCGGTGCCATGAAGCCGGGCATCAGTGACGACTGCTGGGCTGCGGCGCCGGGCATCAGTGGGGGGCGGGCGCTGGCCGTCATCGGCGGCGTCATCTGTTGTGGCGGCTGTTGCGGTGGGTGTTGCGGCGACTGTTGCGGTGGGTGCTGTGGGGGCATCGGTGCAGGTGACGGGTGGAAGGGCGCCGTGGACCCCATCGCCGGTGCTGGCAGCTGCGGCACAGGCGCTTGTAGGCGTGGCTGAGGCGGGCGCACGGCATTCTGAGGCGCTTGGTTCGGGTACCCCGACGCAGGTGCGCTGCCTTGCGGAGGCGTCGCAGCAGCTGTGGGCAACGGCGCGGCCGCGGACGCCTGACGCTGCATCGCCCACATCTGCGCCTTCGGACTCGGCTGGTCGGACACAGCCTGCACGGCAAAAGGCGGGGCGGTCGCGGTGGCGGCAGCAGCGGGAACGCAGTACCTGACGCGATCGACAAGCTGCTGTGCTGTCGTCTCGCCCATCTCCGCGGCCCGCTGAAGGTAGCCGAGGGCGGCCTCGTGGTGTCCACCGTACAGCAGGCGCGTGCCCACCTCGCAGAGGCAGTCGGCCAGAAAAGGGTGCGTGCAGCGACGATCAGCGGTCTCCTCAAGCACGTGTGCGTCGCGGACGAGCTCGAGTGCGGACCTGCCCTGTTCGCGCCACAGCTCCACCACGGCATCCACGTTGCGGCTACACACGTAGCACGTGTAGGCGCCGTCTGCCTCGTTTTGGCTCTTGAGGACATCACCAAGTTGGTTGCACGCGTCGGCGAAGTCGTCTCCGGCGAACGAGACAATCGCTGAGAGAGCTTCGCGCCACGGGACACTCCCGCGAATAAGAGCGGCGTAGTTGCCAGTCGCGATGGCGCCGGCGTAGAGCACGTGGCGGCGCTCTGGATGCTGCTGCAAGGTGTACGTCATGTACGCGTCGCGTGTTTTGTTGACGAGATCGACGCCACGCAGCATCGCCAAAGTGAAGGCGTCATCGAAGCGGTTCTCGTTCAAGCACATGTCGACTGCCTCTTCGATCTGTCCCTTGGCGACTAGCTCAGCGGCACGCTCGTCGAAGGTCTTCTCCTGCTCCTGTGCGAGCTCAGCGAACGGGTCGTCAGGATCTACACCGCCGTTGTCGCCACCGGTGGCGCCTGCCTTGTGCTTGCCACTTGATTCACTCAGAAAGTGGAGAATGGGTTGGCGGTCCGCGCGCGACGCGGAGACGGCGGACAACAACGCGTAGCCGCGACGGTGCAGCCAGTGCTGGAGTTCAGGGGACCCAGCCGGCAGCTGGGCGAGCTCGCGCTGTAGCAGTACATCACTCTCCATATCTGGCGAGAGCGGTGCATCGCGCAGACGCGTCAAGTGGAGGCTCATGTCTGAGCCTGGCGCCAGCGAGGCGACGACGTTCACAACGTTGATCGACGCACCACACGGCCGCTTCATCCACTCGGGGGCGGCGCCGGACGCAGAGCCGCTGCTCTGAGCAGTCGACACGCGCAAGGAGGGCTCAAACGACGAGGTCGCCAGCACGCCCGGCATGAGCGGGCTCCACTGGACGTCCACAACGTAGTTCGACTCGGGTGCCAGCTCGCCGCTCTTCTCGCCCGTCTGCGCATTCCACCAGTACGTGTGTCCCACCGCATCGCACGAGGCAATAAGCTCGGCGTTCTCGGTGCACCAGGAGAGGCCAGTCACACCACGCGCGTGTCCGGTGAGCTCGAGCGTGGGCGACATCGCCTTGCGCAGGTCCCAGATTTGTACCACAGGGTGCGCGTCGTCGAGACCGACAGCCAGCGTCGCGGCGGTCGGATGCCAAGCGATGGCAGTCAGCGTCGCCCCGCGCGACACACGCTGTACGTTCAGCGAGGACGCCATCTTCTCAGTCGACAAGTTCCACACTTTGACAGCGCCATCGGTGGAGGCTGTGGCGATAATAAACGCGTTCTTTGCGTGCCAGCGCACGTCCACGATGGCAGCGGTGTGGGCGGCGTTGGCGATCACAGCAACCTTCTGCGGGGCGGACTTGTCGGCTGCGGAGGCGGGTAAGCTCCACACAAACCACTGACCGTCGTCGCCTCCGGTGGCAAGGCAATTGGGCTGCGCCGTGTTGAAGTGACAACCACGCACGGCGGCTCCCGCGTGTTCTGTTATGGTCCAAAGGAGCGCGGACTTCTGGCCATCCAGAGGTGCATTCGGCGGCGCACACTGCAGTATCTTGGCAGCCGAGTAGACGTAGACGTTGCCATTCGTGCACGCAACCGCAATGACGCCCTGCGCGCCAGTGTGAACCGACCAATCCACTCGACACGCACGATCGGGGATGGTGATGTGCCCGACGACGCGCATCGCCTCCTCATCAGTCTGCGTTGTGTCAGCGAGGTAAATGCTGAGGGTGGCGTCGCTGCCAAAGTCATCGGACATGGCACCGTTGAAGGACGCGGCGGCGACCATTGCAGGCGTGCCAAAGACACTTGGCGACCACGCGAAAGCGCAGCACGCGGGATTGCACTTCAGACGCATCGGTAGTCCACTCGGCGGCGTGTGGTGGGTAAGGTGTGTGTCCTTTTTCTTTTTCTTTTTCTTCTTTTATTCTTCAAATGAAAGCGAAGAATTAATTCAACGTAGCTGCTTTCTTTTTTTTGTTTGTTTCGTTTGGCGAGAGCAGAATCTCTAATTCTTTGTTTATCTTTGTTTTTTCTTCGTTCCCGCCGGACGGTGTTGACAAACAAGGACAATACTGATACGAAGGCTCGCGCGTGATTCCTTGCGGTTCGTTTCGTTGTTGTTGTTGTTGGTGTTGTTGTTGTTGTTGTTGAATTCAGTCATGGAAGGTAAAAGGAGAGGCGATTTGAGGCGAAGAGACAGGCGTTGCGCTCATCCAGTGATATCACGCTGCGGTCGGTACGCGCGCGGACGGCGCGTTTCACGCGACAGAGGTGAGCTCTTCAGGGAGTGTGAAACGGATCGAAAAACAGGAGCGGCGGGAATGTCCAGCAGTGCGCTAACGAGCGGGTCCCGCGCATCGTGAAAAGAAGCGACTGTGTTGGACATGCTATTTCCTCGCAAGGGCTCTTGCCGGCGTCTCTCACTGGTGCAGAGAGTGTACGCCCACACACGTCTACACCAGTGCACAGCCTGTGCGCTATCGACGTAGCGGAAGCACAACAGACGCACGTCAAGTGGAAACCGGACACGTACGCGCGCGGACTTCTCTTTTCGTTTTTTGTTTACGCATGAGGAAATTTTGAAAGGAAAAACTAAGAAACGAACAGAAGGAAGTGGAGATCTCACTAAATTGGTCAGCTTAGTGCTTCTTGGGGCGGACGGCCTTGCGGGCGAAGGTGCGCTTGGCAGAGCGCTCCTTGCGGGCAGCGCGGACCTTGTTCGTGCGGCTGTTCAGGATCGCCAGCTTGCGGGCGCGGCGGAAGGCCACGTCAGCGAGATCGGGGCGAACGGCAGCGACAGCCTTGCTCACAGCGGAGGCCCTCACGCCAGCGGCCATCACGTCCTTCGTGTACGTCTGCTTGGGCTTGTTGTTCGTCTTGCCGCTCTTCACCGTCACGACAATCGCGCCGTTCTTGCCGGGCTTCACCACGGCAGCGGTGTCGTTCAGGAAGCCGGACTGGCGCTTCGTCCAGTTGCCGTTGTTGTTGAACGGGTCGCTGCTCATGCGGATGCCGCCGCGCTTCTGCAGGAACTTGCTGTTCTGGCGGACCAGAACCCACTGGAGATCAGCAGAGTGCGTCATTAGCTGTGGTCTCTACTACTTTGTGTATGTATGTGTGTGTATGTGTGTATGTGTGTGTGAGAGAGAAGGGAGTCACAATATGCACAAAAAGAGAGCGAGTAAAGCGGGCGGGAAACGATAGAAATGGAGGAGGACAGAGTGGCAAGCAGGACACACGCCACGAGGGGAAAAGCGCCCACGACAACGGTAAAGTCGCAAGGAAACGCACACGCCGCACACACACGCTGCCTTGTTGCACACGATGTGCGCCTGTCAGCAATACGGAGTCCAACGTACAAAATAAACGTCAGCCGTACGTGTGTGCGTTTTGTGTCTCACTCACAGACATCATGTGCTTAATTTTCCGTGTCTGCGCCTTGTCGATGAGAATCTGCATAGTCAGTGTGTGTGTGTGTGTGCGACTCGTTGGTCGGTGCGATGAAAACAAAACAACGCGATGGAACACGTAAGACCACGTGCACGCCGCGAAGCGTAGGAGAAGATTGGGCGTTTTTCAGACAGTGAGCGCAGCTGGCAACGGCACCGTGTACTCGCAGCACCTCAGCAACATCATCTCCACCGCCTCCATCGCCTCTGCGGCGGCGGGAATCCAATCAGAGCTGCTGCCGCCCCGCAGATCGCTCGATTCAAATCGCAACGCGCTACCCACAACGAGACCGTCATGACCCACATTGTCCATCGGTGGTGGTCCGAGAAGATCGCTAGCGAGCACAATCTCTTCTGGGGCACGCCCATCATCGGATGCGCGATCCGGATCAGCGGTCGTTAACGCCTCAAGATGCTCGGTCATGTGCAGCAGGAGACTGTTAAGGGATACGCGTTGAATCGCTGGCAGCCAGAACTTCGCCGATAACCACAGTGCCGACAAGAGAACGAGCACACGAAGTTCGGTGTCCAGCCCCTCGCACAGCACGGCGGCCGGGCCAGGCGACACTGATCGGGTCTCACAGCTGGAGGAAGAGGCCGTGTCAGCGCACTGCACGTGCTGGGCGAGAGCCACTGCCAGGCGACGGACGAGGCTGACCTGCGCCGACGAGCCTGCGCCGGTCCCAGCGGCACGCAAGGCGTTGAACGCGTGGGCCGGCATGGCCTCCACTACTTCAGAGATGGTCGCACACGCTTCGGTGTCATCTTTTATCCTCCAGCGCTGTCGCTCCTCGGTGCTGTCGAGTGTGAAATCGGACGCGTCCGTGGGGGGTGCAGTGGACGGTGTGCTGGTCTCCCCTGTGGTCGTGTCTCTGGTAGAAGCGTGCATGGATGACAAGGGCATCGTCTGCGCCATTTTTCCGAGAAACAGCGCAGAGGACATGGCGACGTGCTGGCGTAGTGAGGGGTAGCCACACAAGACGTGTGCGACCGACGGCTGCAGGTCTGATAGGCACGAGAAGAAGAACGACGCGAGTGTTTGGTCATGATCAGGCGAGGCAGGCATGACGTGCGGTGTCGACACGTCTGCGAAGAGCGCGGGCAGCGAGTGTGTGCGTGGGGGGGGGGTCTTTCTTTATTTTTCTTGTATACCTTCCTTCTTGAGGGCTCACGAGTGCAGTGTCCACTATCACTCTTCGATAGTGCGCATATCGAGAGAGAAGATGAGACAGAACACGCGCGGTGATGTCACGTGAATGGAAGAAAACGTCCAGAAAATGCGGCGGAAAGGAAAAGCATCGAAAAGAAGAGAGAAAAAGGTGTGCGAGAGTTTACGGTGTAGCCTACTTCGAGAGAGCGCCTGTACGCGAGAGGGTTTCCAAGTAAATGGAGAGCAGTGGTGAGCGATGTCCGCGGAAGACCTTCGCACGTACGACACCCATTCGGCTGCTCCGTGTACGCGTGAGGGTGATGGTAAAGGAAAAGCTGTCCAGCGCCACAACCACCTGAGTGGGAGGAGGAGGAGAGCGGGTGATCTGGCAGCGCACAGGCACAGACGTTCAAATCGTTCGGCGCGTGCTCTGGTAACTAGTGCGTGTGCGCATGCGCATGTACGTGAGGCTCACTTTTCGATGACTACCTATCCGGTACATTTTCGGCTGAGGCTCACGACATCAACCCGTGTGCGTGTGAAGCATGTTTTCTTTGTGTATTTTTTTTTTTTTTTGAATAGTATTGAAATGAGGAAAAGAGAGTAACCGAGTCCAATCATCGTCCCTCTGCGAGAGAGGGAAAACAATCAAGTTGATCGAGCGACAGCTTAGTGCTTCTTGGGGCGGACGGCCTTGCGGGCGAAGGTGCGCTTGGCAGAGCGCTCCTTGCGGGCAGCGCGGACCTTGTTCGTGCGGCTGTTCAGGATCGCCAGCTTGCGGGCGCGGCGGAAGGCCACGTCAGCGAGATCGGGGCGAACGGCAGCGACAGCCTTGCTCACAGCGGAGGCCCTCACGCCAGCGGCCATCACGTCCTTCGTGTACGTCTGCTTGGGCTTGTTGTTCGTCTTGCCGCTCTTCACCGTCACGACAATCGCGCCGTTCTTGCCGGGCTTCACCACGGCAGCGGTGTCGTTCAGGAAGCCGGACTGGCGCTTCGTCCAGTTGCCGTTGTTGTTGAACGGGTCGCTGCTCATGCGGATGCCGCCGCGCTTCTGCAGGAACTTGCTGTTCTGGCGGACCAGCACCCACTGGAGGTCAGCGGAGTGCGTCATCTTTCAACGATTGTGACTCTTCAAGCGGTACGCGCACACGTGGGGTCGGGATATGTGGAGGGGGAAGTCAATAGCCCAGTTAAGCAAGAGGATGATAAGGCGACGACAAGAAAAACAAAAGTAGGAGGAGAGGACGATGCGGAGCGTGGGGAGTAGTGAGAAAAAAAAAAGTGTGTAGCAGCCATTCAAGAGACAGGTGGAATGAACACGAAGAAGCCACGAAACGGCGCGATGGCCAGACATACATGCCGACAAGCGCAAAAGACGAAGAGTACCCACCGGCAGTCAACGGCGGTCGGCGGCAGCCGCACACTTCAGTGCACAACGCTGTACGCGTTACCGGACGCAAACGAAAGGGAGCCACCAGGTGTCGGTGATCAGCAAACGATTGTTGTCCCGAATCGTCATCGGTCGCACGCAGCGTCGTACACAACATGAGGAGACACAGTCTTTTTGGTGCCGAAGTGTACGTGGGGGTGTCTGCACGCGTTGTTTCATCGCGTCAGCGCTCCTCGTGCAGCCCCCTTGATCTCCGACGTTGTTGTTGTCGATAGCGCCGCTGTCTTATCGTTGTTTCTGCTTTTGCTGTTCGACACAAAAAGAAAAATGGACGAAAACAAAAAAAAAAGAAAAGAAGAAAAGAAGAAAAGAAGAAAGCAATAAGGAAAAAAATGAACGGCACAATCCAAATTTCATTTGTCACGTCACTCTTACTTTTTTTTTCTTTTTTTTAAATCGATTGTACAGATCCACTCGAACGCATGTTGCTCTTCCTCTTGAAAACAGTAAGAGCGTGCGCGACGGATCTATTCAATACTGTGTTTGCTGAAAATCTCCCCTCTTTGCTTATTTGGTCGATGAATTGAGGAGGCGCTGGAGTGAGCATGTGCACGTGTCTATTTTTTGATGTTCTTCTTTTTGTTGTGTTTTCTCATTTCCTTGTGCTTTTGTTCTTTCCCTTGTTGCAATGATCCATGGCTATTCCACTAGTGCCTTCACGGAAGTTCGACGCTCTGCGAACGCCCTCTTCTTCTTTCTTTTTTTTTTTCTATAGAGCAGAAGAGAATAAAGTGAGGGGCGGAGAGAGTCTCATCGCCTCTTGGCTGTCAATGGCGTTGTAAAACAGACCCGCGCACACCGTTCCCTCCTTCAGCTCTGCGCACGCGATGTATGCGGCGCGAAAAAAAAAAAAGGAAAAAAAAAAAAGAGGAACAACAGAGCTGAACCGAGGGTAGATTGCAAAGAGGGGAACGCACCGCCCGCTTCTCTCGAGGGCATATAAACAAGGTGCGAAAGAGAGCCGAGTCAAGGAACAGAAAAACGTCAGGGGCAGAACACAACGAAGGAAGAATCGCTTGATGAAAAAGAGGCAGGCCCTACACAGGACAACAGAGGAAGAGAAGGGAGAGACCAGAGCGTACGCAACCGCATGGGCGCTGGGCGGTGGTTGTGTGCGTGGGGGGACAGCCTTGTCGGCTGACTGGCCTTCCTTTCGCTTCGTCTGGCCTCACGGCGGGGGCAGGCTACACCGCCGCGGTGGCAGCCGACTTCTTCTTGATGTAGCGCACACGGCACTGGCTCTCCGTGGGGCCCACGACCATAGTGTGCATGTTCGGCTCCGGCAGTGGGCCGATGAGCTCAAAGTCGTACTCACGGAAGACGGTCGCGAGGATGGTCTTCACCTGGAGCAGGCCGAACTTCTCACCAATGCATTTATGGACGCCGCCGCCAAAGGCGCAGTAGGCACCGTCGATGAGCTTCATGTTGCGGTCCGGATTCCACTCGCGCGGGTTGGGGAACGCCTCCTCATCGGTGTGGGAGAGCAGCGGGGAGAGGGCGATGATGTCGCCGGCGGGAACCACGTAGGGACCCACGTTGACCGGCTTGAGCACCTTGCGCATGAGCATGATGAGGGGTGGGTCGCGGCGAATCGACTCGCGCGCGCACTTCTCCGTGAATGGCATCTCGTTCATGACGGTGTCATAATCCAGGCGAGCGGGGAACTCGTCGACCTCCTTGTGGAACTTCTCCAAAAACGCCTTGTTCTTCTTGTCCATCAGGTGCAGCATAGACCAGGTGGTGGTGATGGTGGACGTGTGCTGACCCGCGAACATCGCGGCCACAATCATGCCGCAGACCTCGTGCTGCGACATGCGCGTACCATCGCGGTACACGGCGTTGAGCAGACCAGCAAGGAGATCAGAGGTGTTGTTGTCCTTCTGCGCCTCCTCCTTCTCGCGGGCAATGATGATCTCGCTGAGGATCTCCTGCAGCTCCTGACGCGCCTCACGGCACTGGTAAGACTGGGGCAGGGGGAGCTTCAGAATAGACGGCACGAAGACAGCCGCGGGAATCAGACTGCCCTCCATCTTGGCCAGCAGCTCGGAGAAGCGGCGGGCGTCGAGGCGCTTGCGCAGATCCTCGCCGAAGAGGCACTGGCAGGCCGTGTTGATGATCATCGCGCTGCAGTCGGCGGCCAGGTTGATCTCGCCCTCCGGCTTGTTCCAGTTCTCGCTCATGAACTTTCGCACCTCGTGCTGGATGGACGGGACAAAGTTCTGGAACTTGGCGACAGTGAGCTCTTCGGCGAGGAAGTTGATCTGCTCACGCATGCGCGGGTACGGGGCAGCGTAGGCGACGCCCTCACCAAAGACAGGGACCATGAAGCTGTAGACCTCGCGCGGAGAGAGGTAGTCGTTGCGGGGGGTGAAGAACTTGGAGTGCTCACGCACATCACCAACCACCGTGACGCGGTTGCCGACGATGTTCATGGTGAAGACGCCGCCGGTCTTCTTCTTGGCGGCTGTCATGAACCCCAGGGGGTCCTTGCCGAAGGAGATCAGGTGGCCAATGAATGGCGTGTAGCATGGCACGACCGGCGGGTCGGTGGGGCGGGTAGTGTTAAATGACTTACAGAAGTACCAGCCGTACAGGGCGATGGCAGACACAACCAACAGAAGAATTTCGAGAAACATGGCGATGTCAGTGAAAAGAATCCTGAATGGAAGGAGCGGAGGGAGAACGCGTAGGAGAGTGCGGTTGTTGGCTTTACGGAAAAAAAAACTCTTTGTTTAGAAGAGAGGGAGTGGAGCTTTTTTTTTTTTGATTGGGTATTTTTGGCTTTGAATTAAGAAGGAAGGAGAGTGCTGATGACTTGAATGATCTGAAAGGTTGCGACTGAGAGAAAAAGACAAGACAAGAAGGATGGAAAAAAAAGAAGAAGTAGCCAGTGAAACAGAGAAAACGGATATTCGATGCGCGTATGGGGGGAGTCAGTTGAAACGTTGTGAGGGAGAGAAGAGTGTGGGATAGGCCAGCAAGGGGGGGAGAGTCCATCAATGAAGACGAGACACTACTTCGCGGAGAGAACAAGACACCGTGGTGGGAGGGGTTAGGTGCACACAGCGCCGCTCATGCGCGGTGCGATACCGGGCGGGCGAGCGACTCTATGCCGCGGGTGCTCACGCACACGTACGGGTCTGCCTGTGTGGATGGGGTAGCTGGCATCGGTTTATCCTGGCCTGTCCACGAAGACGCACGCGCACGCGTCATACGACAAAGATAAGGAAGAAAAACGCTCAAAAAGTGTCTTCTTCTTTTTTTCTCTTGTTTTTTTTTCTTTTCCTTTGGCTTACCGTCTTTCACTCGTAGCTCTGTGTGTGTGTGTGGAGGGGGGGCTCTCTGCGTTGAGCGCTAGCACCCATTTAGCCAACAGGTACTCGCACCAGGATGTCAACCGGGTAGACAGTATGTGCAATTACTCCCAAGGGTTGATATTTTTTCTTTTTCTTTTGACCACGGCGGGCCTGCGTCCCGTCACGCTTCCACGCGCTCCATTCGCGGTGAAGAACCGCACATTTACGAGTTGGTCAATATGCACATGTGTGTGGCTGCCGCACACGAGACACAGGCACGAAGCGGACAAAAGAAGGAAAGGAAAAAAAAAACAAGAGCCATAACAGCAATGACAGCATCCGCGTAAGTGAATCAAAAAAAAAAAAAACGTTGCGTGAAGGGCAGCACTGCCATCAATGACTTACAGGGGAGAAAAGAACAAGAAGCACACACACACAGAGAGAGACAATGCAGAGCTGATACGTGCATCACTCTCATCCTCCCGCCTCTTTACGACCGCACAGGGATGGCCGTGCTCGATCCGTGCAGCGGCTGTACACCTCCCCGACCTGTGCTCGCGGCGCTCTTATCCTTTTTGGAAGTTTTGTCTTTGGTGCAAGCAAAAGGTCCCGATTTCTTCTTCTTGTCGGCGGTCTGTGACTCTTGTCGGAGGGCACGCTCGTCCCGCCGCTCGCGCTTGAGCTGGATGCGTTCATACGTCGTCTGCCCATGGATGTTGAGCATAATGTGGAAGCCAAGCAAGTGAAGGAGCGGCGGGGCAGCGACAAACATCAGCAGACTCAACAGAATAGGTGCCACTCGGAAGTACGTGTTGTGCTCACTGAGCTCGTGCCACCAACGCGCGACAATGACAATACCAGCGACGAACGCCGTCAGCAGGCAGGCCACGCTGCTCACCACATAGACCATGAAGTAGCGGTAGTTGCGCTCACCGATGCACATGTTCAGCCACTTGCAGTGATGATCGAAGCCCATCACGCACTTATTACACGCCTTGCAATGCTTCGACGACTCGTCTGTCTTACGCCGACAGTACATACACACCTCGCCTTGGTTGGTACTGTCGCCATTCTCCATGAAGGTCACGACGGTCCAGCCAAACGCGAGCGCCAAGAAGCTACCGTAGAGGCACACCGTGAAGACGATGAGCTCGGCGAGGCAGTCGTGGTGGCCGTCCGAGTAGAGCAGAATATAGCCTGGAAGCACCGCGGAGGAGTAGAGACCCAAGCCGAGAAATTTAATCACAAAGGCGATGATCTGCAGGAGGTGCAGTGGGCGCTGCAGACCGTTGCGACGGATCGGGTTCTGCCGCCACGCGTCGGGATTACTGCGATCCACGCAGCACGAGGCGAAAGGCTGCTTAGGCCCGTCGTCCGCGTCCTCCTCTTCGCTGCTCTGCTCGAGATGGCTCCAATCAGAGCCTTCCGAGACGTGCAGCGGATACACCGTCTGCCGCTGCTGTGAGTTGTGCAGAGATGGATGAACGTGGACTGCGTCACCCCCGACCCCACCCGCTCGCGCCCTGTCGACGTCGCGCTGGCTGTTCATCTCCTGATCCAAGTCCGCCCCATGTGGGTATGCGGATGAGAGCTGTGTCGCGGTGCTGTCGCTGGGCAGCGTCGTGCTGATGCGGATACGGCCGATGACGCTAGACGACCCTGTGCGGCCGTTCGCAGGTGGAGGCACCGGCACACGCGCTGTGCTCTCCTTCTCGCTACCGTTCGGTGCGTCGATGGCGATGTCCGTGCTCACAGGAGAGCGTGGTGAGAAGGCCGCCTCTTCGTCCGCTGCGGCACTCGCTGGTTGGTGAGGGTACACGACGGCCACGGGTGCGGATTTGAGTGGTAGCTCCACTTCACTGTCGCTTACTTCGCGCGAGTAGGCCGCGCGTATTGCCGGCGCGGTGTCCAGTGAAGCGCGACGTGCACGATCCGACAGGTGCGCGGATGGTAGCGGTGGCATCCCAAAGCCAGGCTCGGTGGGTGCGGCGCTGGACGGGGCACGTCCGGGTGTGGTATCTGTGCGCGGCTGCGAGCCAGCACCGCGTGAGTTGGGCACCGACACGTGCGCCTCTTCGATCGCCGCCCCGTGCTCCGTGCCAGCACCGTCGCTGCGTTCGCGTGGAGGCGAGCCTGCTGAAGCAAGGGGGCTGCGGCTGGCGCGTGCACTTCCGGCGGACCGTAGACCGGCCTCGGAGACGAACACGTTGTTCTTCGGTGACGAAGGCGTGTCCGCCGGTGGGGCCACCGGTGCCAAATGGCGTGCCGCGCCAGCCGACGCCGTCAAGAGGAGAGAACTTGGCGTAACGGGATCTGCCGCAGAGCGGGTGGTAGCAGGTGCGCTGGCAGGCGGCGATGACGGGCGCGGGTCTGCACCGCGCGCTGCTGCCGTCACCGCCGCCAGCTTGGCCTCCTCGATCTCTGAGTTGTAGTCGCTAACGTTCATGTGCTCCTCTACAGATGCACCGTTGGACGCCGAGCCGGCGCCACCGCGGGCACGGCCCTCCTTGTGCGCGCGACTGCGCTGGCTGCGGCGGCTGCCGTGCGTGGACACGTCACCGTCCCCGTCGGCGGGGGGGTCGGTGGGGCTGGTGTGTTTACGCTTCTTTTTGTGACGGTGCTCGCTGCCTTCGGACGGATAGGCGGGAGCCGACTGGCTGCCGCCGCCGACGCGCGTCACCTCAGAGTGAGAAACGATCGGAGCAGAGGCGCTCGCCGCGAGATGTGCTTCGCCAGCGCGCTGAGGGGCGAACGCTCCCACCGTGCCCGGTGCAGATGCCGCCCATATGTTGTCCGACATGTAAGAAAAAAGAGAAAAACAAAAGGAGGGGTCGAAGGAGCCAAACACCGAGAAGCTGAAAAGGCCTGGGACGCTCGTAAAAACGAAAAAAAAGCGGATTATGTCAACTCACGGATGACAAACGTCGCTGAAAGCGAAGAGGTATGCGGAGGCCAATAAAAAGATGTTTTTCTTGCAAAGGCCGTTGAATAAAACGATCCTTTTTTTGTTCGCTCCGACTTTTCTCTATGCTCTTTTTCCGTTTTCGACCACTGAGTGATGTGGATGTGTGTTATGTACACGTGTATGTGCTGCACAAAGGGAAGTGCCGCGCCACAAGGAGAGGATGAGAAGAGGAATACACGAAATATTTTTTTTTACAAAGCAGCAGCGACGGGGGTGCTATGTACAGGTTGTATGAATGGACAAGAAGATAAAAGAATGTGAGGGAAAGAACGAGTAGTGCAAACACCTAAACACGCAGTTGTGAGCACTCGCGTGAGAGCGGAAATCCAGTGCAAAATAGCAGAGCGACACGCGACGATGTTGGTTGTTTGCGATTTAGATTTCTAATTGTTGTTGTTGTTGTTTTTTCTTTGCTTCGTTCGTCCTTCCTCACAGCTCAAAGCACAAAAAAAAAAAAGCGACAACAAAAGAACAAGAGAAGAAGAGAAGAGTATGAGAGAGGTGCACAGATGTACTTTGAATGAATACGCACAACGTGGCGATGACACGCAGTGTGTCACGAAGAGTGGAAAAATGGCGAGCGCAGCTGAGGTCGCGGAGCCCAGTCCAGTTCTCGCTCTCACTGTACGAGACATCCAGTTTAGACTGGTGGATCGTGCGCATCGCTTTCTGCTTCCCGAAAGGGGAAAAAAAAAAAAGCAGAGCGATGCCATCAGCTGTCCAACTCACTGGAAGATTTGTGGAGAAAGGTGTGTGCCTTCGTCAGCTCATCACCATCATGGACACCAGCTCCGCCTTCGTATCACGCATTGGTTCCACACTGGTGTAATGCGCAACGGCACGTTTTCTTCGGTGTGTGTATGTGTGTGTATCCATGCGTGGAGCGATCTTCGAGTCTGAAGAGGGTCAAGCAAGAAAAGAAAACATCGCGTCACTTTTCCCCACGTCACATTTAAGTCGAGAGGTCATCGCCCCCGCGACTGCTCAAGTCGGACCCACTTGGCGATCGTAGCTCTGGCGGTGTTTGTTGCGAGGGGGAGAGTAAAGCTGGCTTTTTCACCGTACTGCGACGAGCCCTGCCAGGAGAGGTACCGCCCTCGCCGTCCTCCGCGCTTAGCATGCGCAGGAAGTCTGCGACGGAGTGTTTGCGTACGGCGGCCATCGAGAGCAGCGGCGAGCGCGCGCGCATGTCGACCGAAGAGATGCCGCGTGTCGTCGATCCCGGCTTAGCAGGAACGGATGTCCTGTCAGACGAGAGAGGCACACCGAGGGACGGCGGCGACGATTCGTCACAGAGTAATGGCGACGAGGTGGGTGTGCCCTGCGGCGCGGTCTCTTCTATCACATCGTCGTTTCTTCCCACAGTCGGTGGGTCCTCGTAAGAAACCGTGCGGTGTGGTGCGATGACGTCTGTCTCTGCCATGAACAGTCCATCACGACTGTGGTAAAACGTGGGGCACGGCTGGCTGCGCGCGCGGCGCCGTGGCAGGGCCGGCACTGTCTGGCCACACGCATACACTGCATGCGATCGCCGCGAATGCTGCACGAGGTGGGCCTCCTCCTCTGCCTCATGTCGGCGACAACGACAATCCATTGTGCTGTTGGACCGCGTATGGAAGCGGCGGTGCGGAGGAGAGTGGGGAGATTTATCAGGTGTCGCTGCGGACAGTGAAGAGGTCGGCGAGGAGACGCTGACGGGGGTGGTGTCCGGCACGCTGAGCTGCGAAAGCGCACTGACTTTAAGCGCACTCAATGCCGCCGCTGCATGATGCGATTTCGCGACGCCCGCCAACGCGCCGGCTCTGGCAACCTCCCCAACATGTTCTTCTGATGCCCGCTTCACACCGCTAGTCTCGTCTGCGTCGTCATTCGCATCGGTTCCCATCGAGTGACGGTCGAGCATGACCCACTGTGCGGCATCCGATTTGCGCATGAACGAAAAGCTCCAATTGCCGCCTGCGGCCCCGAACGCGCCGCTCTCCAGAAGTCTGAGTGTGTTTGGCAGCAACATGGCAGACGGCCTCTCCTCTTGTTGTGAAGCCGTGTGATGACATGACAACGATGTCCTACTTGTCGCGCTGTGCGGCTGCGCAGTGCGCAAAGGCTGTACACGCGTCGAGCGAGCTGGTGATCCGCCGGACCGACCCGCCTCCACGTCCGCTTCATTGTCCTCGCCCTCCTTTCCCACAGCCGCCGCGTTTCGGGTGACCACGCCGGAGCCTGTGACAGGGGTAACGATCCAGTCCGGTTCAACTGCGCGCCACCGCGTCGCTTCGCGCTGAAAGTTGATCTGTGCGCAGAAGAGCGCGTCGGCCGGCGTGTGGTGTGCGTGACGCGCCGCGCTGGCTGACGTGGTTGTGGTTGAGACAGGAGAGCTCTCGGGCGTCGCCGTGTGCACGGCTGACGGCTCGCTAGTGAGCGCTTCGAGCAGAGAGCGTCGGAGTGTGGGCAGGTTGTAGCCCAGGTGGCCCTCTGCCCGCTGCTGCACGGCGAGAAGATCAGCAGGTGTGCCCACCAGCCGAACACTGTGTTTTACACACGGCGCAGGGGCATCGCCCCTCGCTGATCTCTGCTCCGTTACGGTGGCTGCCGCGGGCGATGGGGCCGGCGCAGAAGAAGGGGACGAGAGAGAAGACGGCGCTAGGGTTCGTCCTGTGGGAAGAAGGGGGAGCGTCGGAGATGCGAATACGGCGGATGGGGGTGAGACGGAGGGGCCGTCAGCTATCGTCGTGGTGAGCTCCGCCAGAGCGTCCAGCTCCGCAGTCGCCACTCTTGGCAATACACACGCCCGTCCCACTGCATCCGGCATCGCCTCGGCACATCCCACCGCTGCCGCTGTCTTACCCCGCCCCCCGCATTCGTCTGCCGCGCCACTCCCCACAGCTTCATCTTGGCGATCGACGCTGATGTGGCTTTGCAGCGCATCCACATTGGCGCACTCACTCGCGCGTGTTCTGGATGATCGGAGCGTGTCCAGTGACGCAGACATGCCCAGTCTGGGGGTCATCTCCTCCTTGCGCGTGCCCTTCACGTCCAGATCGTCCACGTGCAAAACGGTGCCATGTAGGCTGCGTAAGTGACCTTGTGTCGAGACGCCTAATAAAAGTCGCAGAGCCCCACGCGTGGCACGCTGCTCCTCTTCCGAAGGCATCTGTAAGCGCTCGGCACGGCCCTTCACGCGTTGCAGCAGCGGCAGCAGGCCCGCCGCCGGGTGGTTGGGGTCCGTTTTGAGCTCTCTTCGCCAGCGCCGCACGACTTCGTTGATGCGCAGGCCGCTCTCCAAAAGTACCACGTAAAATTCTGGGAAGAGTACAGCTGGTTTTTCTGCGGTGACACGGCTGAGAGCGGTGATGGGCGGTAGGCGCGCGGACGCGGTTGACAAGGACTGGGCGGCGCCACTACCAGCTCCCCCCAGAGTAGGTCGTGTGCTACCGAACGGGTAAGGCGCGCTTCCACTGAGGTCTGAGCCATTCTGGGAGACGCTCCCTGTTGCCGCCATGACGGATGAGCGGTTCATGGATAGTGCCGATGTGATGCCAAACAAGTCCTCCGAGGCTGCGGACTCCATCATACACAGGCGAATTTCGTAGAGCAGCGTGAGAACATCGTTGACGAATATGGAGTTGAGGCGGGGCCTCTCGCACAGCAACACATCGCCAATAGCTTCCAATATGGAGAAGAGCGAGGCGTAGACCACTTCGTGAAGAGGCACGGAGACGAACGCAGGGGCATTGTCGAGGAGGTCGCCAAGATCAGACTTGCCGAAGCAGAAAGAGTCTGCGAAGGCTTGCTCATGACGTTCGGACACCGCCAAGTGCACCTCGTGCGGTAGACCGCCTCCGGTGTGTACGCCACCCGTTGCGGTCGACGCCTCCGTGCCGATCGTTGGTGGCACAGACGACAGAGGGTGGAGCAAGCCCCCGCCCCCGTGAACGTCACGGTTCGCATTGTTCGTCGCTTCTGTGTCGGCGTCGTTGTCAAGCTCTTGGCGGCTTCCTTCTTGCCCGTCCGTCACCCTCATCATCACTTTGGCCACTTGTTCGGCGTCGTGCAGTGCACGGCCGCACGTGACGAGAGAGGGGGGGCCACTACTTTGTACCTCTGATAACAAGAATCGTGGCGCGATGGAGGAGGCGGACGAAGGCACAGTAGAACGGTACGGACGTGCTGGCAGCCTGTCGCCGTGCGATGCGTTACACTCCGTCTCATCATCGTTCTCATTGTTGCTGTCTTCGCCTTCAACGGCCCCGCAGGCTTTCGCGCTGCGTGCGGAGACTCCGGGCAGGGACCGCATGCCACTCGCCACGCCTGTGCCCGCTGCCGCGGCGGCCGAACGAGCAAAGAGCCGCGTGTGCGCCGGTAACGACTGGGCGCTCTGTAGAACATCGACGAGGGCGTGCATCAAGACCGATGAGGGTAAGTGGGTCACGGTGACGCCAGAGGTCGTGGCAGAGGAGGCGGGACCCCGCGGTGACGCTGGTGGTGTGGCGCCTACCGGCTCCGCGCTGCCTGCCGTGGGGACAGCCGGTGCACCGTCAGCGGGCTGTCGAGTGCCCGGTCCTCCACCAGCGGTCGACGTTTTCCGTGCCGCGTGCTTCTCAGCCGCGGCAATAATGGCACGATTCGACTGGTGCAAGAGTCGCTGCAGTCGTTTGCTCAGCTCATGCATATAGAGGAAATGATCGCGCGGCACGGCGACGGTCGGCGTGTGCGCCTTAGACAGCGTGCGCGCACTCAGCAACACACACTTGGCCCAGTGGAGTGCGTGACAGCGGCGCCGGGTGCGCGCGCCGGATGGTTCGGCCTCATCCTGCGGTGAGGTACCCGTGACGGTCGCGCGAGGGCCCGGCATAAACGAGAACGGAGCGGCTTCCTTGTGGTGTTGGTCGTGTCGACGACGCTGACGATCGCGGCGTTGGCGATGGGAGAGATGTCGCGGTGAGCGAATACAGGGAGAAGACGGGTCCGCCTTGGCATTCGCCTGTAGTCGATCAGCGGCTACAGGCGCTGCACGGAGCCCGTTGGCCTGTTCGTCGCTGTCCGCATCGCTGCTCACATCGGTGTCGCTGCGGCAGGTGGAGAAGGAGCCGCTGCGGCAGGAGACGTCACTAACTTCGCCCCCAGCGTCGTGGTCCTCGCTGGTGTCATTTGACGCGTTTGCCCCGTCTCGTGTTCCACGGGCCCCGGTACGACGAAGTCGTGCGTCGAACGGCGGCACAGGCGGGCGTTGACCCGTCGCCGGCTCCCGCATCGGGTACTGGGGAGTCGGAGTCACGTCGGCGGAGTATGCCAGCACGGTCGTCTCTCGCTGATGCAGAGCGAGATCGCTGAGGCCTTTCATCATCGCCTCTGTGAACGGCGTGCTCCATCGGGCAGACGGCAGTGGACCTCGTAACAAGGTCACCGAGGTCTGTGAGAGTGTGCAGGCGTACTGCATAACCGCCTTCGAGATGGTCGCTCCGCAGTTGTAGGCGTTCGTCTCTGCCACGACGCCCATCACCGTCATGAGCGGGTGACAACGGATAAAAGATGCCGCGAGGACGTACTCGACGCGCAGCGCAACGGCACTATCGGAAAACGTATCAGCGGAGAAGCATGAGCCGCGTGCTTCTTGCGCGCGTCCTTCCGCGCCCCCAGCTGCCGGCGAAGACAGGTCACCGCCATCGTCGCTGCCCGAACGCGGTGTGGTAGCGTCGGCCGACGAGCGTTCACTGTTGGCGAGACTGAACGGATCACTCCGGCGCCCGCGATTTTGCTCAAGCCGAAGCCGCCGCGCCAGCCGCGCGCGTGCGACATCGGCGCCGCTACATCCCCCGAAGACGAAACGCAACATCCATTCGAGCGCTTTGCCGCCGCGGGAGTCCGGCGGATGCACAGCCATCAGCTCCGGCGTCAGCACGTGTGCCAACAACATCGTCGCCTGTGCCGCAAAGACTGGTCCTTGTTCATCCATGTAGGCGATGGCGGACTCCGCGATACGTACGTCGTGCGCTACACAGGCGATCGTCGTGAGGCAGAGCACACTCATGTTCTCACGCACCTGCTCTGTCAGCTCCATCTCCACCGCACGGAACCGCTCGCAGTGCAGGCACGGCTGCGGAGTGCCCGAGGTCGTGGCGACTGAGGTCGTGGCCCCGCGAGCCGCCCCTGACGGTGGCAGCGGGGGGAGTAAAAGGGACGACGCCGTCGCACCGGCAACCGCGGCCGACTCATTCGCTGCCTTTGCCTGCGCGGCGAGCGGCGAGAGCACAGGGGGACTCGTCACACCATCTTGGCTAGGGCCAGAGTGCGTAGGGTCGCTGCCGAAGCTGCGATCGTCTGAGAGGGGAGACGCCGCCAGCGTCAGCGAAGGCGTGCCGGTGGAGCCGTGCGCAAGCGTACTGGCCTTCTCCAGCACCAGAGCGAGCATCACCTCCTCACCAGTGGCCTCCGCCGCCAACAGAGGGGCAGCCCGCGCACTGCGAAGGGACGGAGACATGAGAACCAGGTCACATCCACTGTGATGGGCGGAATGTGGTTGTGCCTGACCCATACGGCCTTGACCGTCGTGCGGCGTGCCGTGGATCTCCATGCCACAGGGTACTGCTGGCGAGCCTGGCGAGGTTAGTTCAGGGCCACGAGGGTCCACAGAAGGAAGATTGCGCTCGGAAACGGCCAGATTCGGCCCTGACAAGTGTAAGGGCACTGCACTCCCTCCGGCAGACGTCGCAGTCTCCGGAGAGGCGTGTGCGCCTGTCACGCACAGGCCGTGGTAGCGAGCGTGGTAGTCGCTGTACTCGACCAGCTGGCGCTGCACGGTCGTGGTTGATAAAAACGCATGTGTGAAGGCGGCCGTGACCGTCACGGTGACGTGAGCGAGCATGCGATTCGGCGCATCGTCATCGCACTGGTCCTCAGCTATGAAGGATGAGGCGGACGAGTGCGGCAAAGAAAAGGTGTGCCTCTCCTTATCGTCATCGCTATCCTGCTGGGCGGCTTGGCCATGCTGTAGTCCGGTAGAAGTCGGTGAGAGCTGGGCTATCGTGTG
Organism: Wallacemonas rigidus; assembly: GCA_030849045.1. Lineage (NCBI taxonomy): Eukaryota > Euglenozoa > Kinetoplastea > Trypanosomatida > Trypanosomatidae > Wallacemonas > Wallacemonas rigidus. Next base: position 36,727 of record JASAOL010000552.1, read on the forward strand.
CGCGTCCACATCGAGGAGACCATCATCTGACCAGGTTGTTCTGATTTGGTCAGGCACACGTGCACCACAGTGGCTCCGAGACGAGCCCGAGTGAAGATAATGGTGCCCACCGCCACCTGGGCGACGATCGATGCCGGGAGACGTGCCAGCACCATCTGCCACCCGGTCCGCACTGTGCGTATCGATCATAGACATGGCCACCAAGAGGGCCTCCAAGATGGTCAGCAGGTGTTGAACGTATTTGCAGCGCGATAAAATGTACGCCGTGAGAGCCGCGGGGGACTCGGGAGGGTTCACGGCCCTTACCGCCATGTCGGCCACAAACAGGGACGAGCTCACGCTGCACGCGGCCGATATTTGACGTGAGAGCCACTCAGGGGCGCGTCCCGAAAAAGACAGTGACTGCGGCTGCGAGCCGCCACACATCACCGCCGCGGCGGCCGTACTGACTGCCCCCTGCGTCGTGAGCAAGGACATGGCGAAGGGCACAATGGCCTCCACCTCATTACACGCCTCCTGCAGTGCCGTTGCGACGGTCTTTACGTAGCTCAGGTGTGTCTGGAAGAAGGCGTGGGCGGTGATGGCATCCCAGACTGGTCCACAGGTCGCGTGGTAGGCGTCAAGGGCACCATCACGGGCCTCGTCGGTGCGACCGCTGAGAACGCGCAGTGCGACCTGCGTCAAAGCCGCGCACTGCTCCGCTGTCAGCGACGTGGTGGATGCGGTGGTGGTGGTCTCTGGGGCGACAAGCAAAGCAGGATCTGTCGATGAGCGAGAGCCTGTGTACGCTGTACCGCCCGATGGCACCGCTGTGGCTGCCGTCACGACCTCCATCGCGAGCGCAACGTCGAAGTGACCCATGACAAGTTCGAGCAAGAGCGGCAGACGCCCACGCACGTACTCCATGACGAGATAACTGCGGCGACGCAGCTCCGCCGTGAAGTCCTCATGGAGGAGAATCTCGACAAAGCTGTGGGGAACGGGCATGGGGTCAGACTCCGTTGCTGAGTGGTGCATCCCTCCTGTGAGAGATGTCAGAGGGGGCGGCAGTGTCGAAACGTTGGCGGTGTGGTGCTGGGACGCACCACCATGAGTAGAGCTCTCTGTGCTCGCCCGTGCACGTGTGTGGTGCGCGTGTCCGAGACTCTTCCCGGGTCTGTCATCGCCAACAGAGCCGCCGCCATCGTTGCGTGAGCGCGAGGAACAACTTGACGACGGTCCTGACGCCGGTGAAAATAAATGGCGATGGCCTTGCTCATCTGTGACCGTGTCGTTGGGGAGCTCATGATGCGCCGACGCATGCGGGCCGCTCAACGCGCTGTCGTGGCTATGATGGTTGGCCTTCCCATTCGTATGATGCTGGTTGACGTAGCGGTATTGCCACGCGCTCACCCGTCTCAACTTCCGCGCGAGGTCAGATGTTTTTCCATCGAGAGCGCTCAAGGTGCCTTGGCGGCCGGCCGCTGTGGAAGCGTGAGAGGGCGTCAACGTCACTCGCGGATCCTTCAATTGACGTAGTAAAGGTGAGCTCATACGATCAAGTGCAATCCTCCCTCACTTCCTGGACGGTATATATATTGTGTGTGTTTTGTTGTGAGCGTTGTGAACAGCCGCTATTATAGGTGGCACAGGTATTCACGTGTGTGATGAGTGTACGGGAGGGAGGGGGGGACAACGGCACGCACGCGCACAGCGATAGTCAACAAAGGCTGACGCGTCACTGAAGAAGATGCTTACTATTTTTTATGTTTCGTTTTCAGGTGCTGTCCAGTTAGGTTATCAGCTGTATTTATCCGTGTGTATGTGTGTATGGGGTGTGCGTTTGTGATTATTTTCAAGGTCAGGCCACGCCGACGCGGTCAAGTGCGTACACCGACGTACGGAATGGAGACTGGTAGACAAGAAGAAAAGGGGAGGAAACAACAATGATGGGTTTGCAAACGCTCAGAAAGGAAGAATGCAATTGAAAGAACTCAATACACCACGAAGAAATGAGCACTCAAATCAAAGAATTCACACAGGTGAGAAGTAACAGGGCACACACACACACGTGCGGAGGGGACAAGAAAGATTTATTTCGCTTATTCAAGTCGACAAAAAAAAAAATATGTGCGTGCCTGCTGTCAGTGGTGATCGCTTTTTCAACGAGACAGAGACAAGAACTGTTTGAAGGAAAGATATACTACGAGTGAGAGAGAGACAGAGCACGCGCGACCTAGCTACAAAAAAAAGGGGTAAATAGTAGAGCAGCGCAATAAAAGAAGGCAGAAGGAAAACAAATTAAAGTACGTAAAAGAGGAAGAGCGACGGGAGATGAGAGAGGGTTTGCCAGGACCTGCCAATCTTCACGAAATCACACGGTGCCATCTGTCCGTTGTTGAACACGGCGGCAGACATGGACCGCACACACACACACACATCACAAGATGAGAAAAGGGTGAGACAAAACAAAAAAAAAGGAAAGGTGTGGGATTTGGGGTTTGAGTGGTGGGATACATTCGTATAGAAGAAGGCGTGTGCGTTGCCGTGAAAAGAGACAGCGGCCTGGGAACAAGTCAGTGCATTCGCAGACGCATGCAGAGCGGTCAAAGGGGGGAAAAACGCAAGCCTTGTCTCATGTGTGTGCCGTGACACACAAATAGACGTGACGGCAGCGAAGAAACATCGAGCGGATGCGAACAGTACGCACCACTGCGTGGGCAGAACACGTGGACGGGAGGAGGGGAGAAGCACGTAAACGCACAACGTGTGTGTGTGTGTGTACGCCACCGTTTTTGCTCGACCTCTACAGTACGCACGAGAAAGACAAAACTCTCACGGCTCTGCGTCTCTGCCACTGTTTATCGCTACGAACGTTTGTCGCCAGTCATTCAGTTAAAATGTCAAACAAGTCGTGAAAAGGGTGAGCGTCAAGAGAGAAAAAGAAGTACAAAGCCTTTCCTTTTTTTTTCACACGAAGAATAATAAGAAAGAAACGCATCTTCGATGCCGGCACAGCCGTGCATTGCTCTTTTTTTTTTGCCAGAGTTCACGTTTTCTTTGTTCAAGTACGTCTCGTGCTCTCCGCACTCATCAATGACTTGTCTTCTTTCTTTTTTCCCTTTCACAATGGTCATGACTCAAGCAGCTTCCGCGATCGCCGCGGCATGATTAACAGTCACGCCAGCCTTTCTTTTTTTTTTGTTTTTTCTTGATTCAGACTTTTCTTTTCTGCACACCAGGCCGTTGGATCGCACTGGCTCCCAGCATTCGCCGCCTCTGTGGTTGTGGCCGTCGGCTTTGCCTTCACGTCCGTGGAGTTTGTACGAGTCGTGGAAAAAGCCGAAAACAGAAACAAAGCGAGAAGGCACGTCCAACCAAATAGATCAACCTTGTCCAACCAATATAAACAAAAGAAGAGAGAGAAGCACGGACACACGCCACACAAGAACGAGATGCGCAGCACCAGACACGCACACCAGAAAAGAAAAGAAAAAAGATAAAGTAAGAACATCAAACAAGGGAAAGGAAACATGACTGGCAGCGGTAATACAAGACGCTTCGGCTCTCGCGATCTGCACTGAAGAAGCGACACCTCTCTGTTCACTCTCCTTCTCTCCACCTTTTGAGCACGTCTCGTTGCGTAACGGCGACAGAGAGACGCGTCTGGAAGTCAGTTGCCTACGGACAAAAGCACCCTGGCCAAGGTCGAGATTGGCATTGTTCGGAGTGCGCTTGTGCGTTTACCGTTTTCGTAGGCTTTCCTCTTGTTTGTGTGTATGTGTGCACACGCTGACATCTTTTCTTTTTTCTTTTCCTTGAAAACACCCATACTGGAGAGGTTTTTGTTGTTGTTGCTGCTGCTGCTTCCAACGTGACAGTCGTGTGGGTGCACGCACAGGCCTCGTCGCATGTTGTTCCTCTGGTGGTACGCACTTCCCCTTCCTTCTCTAACGTTTCCTCGCTCTTTTCTTGTGTTGTCGTTGTCTGTTTGTCTGTTTATTTGCTTTGTAACGCTCTGTCTAAAGACGCTGGGTTGTGGTACCGAGCGTTCACACGGGAGCGACACCTCATGAGAGGGTGTCAGCGCACAAAAAAAAAAAAACGAGGGCAGAGGAGACGCGACACAAAGCTGAAAAAAAGAAAAAAAAAAGAAAGGACGAGCGTTCGTAGAGGAAAAGCTAGGAGAGAGTCCCTTTTTCACTTCGTCTTCGCCTACGCGGTCTTCTGCTTCAAGAAGCCGTATCCAAGATCCTGGCCCTCCTGTTGAAGAATCTCAAAGTACTGGTTGATCATGGTGACTGAGAGCAGGATACCCGTGCCGCTGCCAATGGCGCCGAGGAAGTCCGCAAAGATGGTGAGCGCACCCACGCAGAGACCACCGAAGCTGGCTGCGACGGGGATGTACTTGTCCAACAGGCGCGTCATGTCTTCCTCGCTCTCGCGGGCCTGCACAAGCCAGCGACCCTGCGCCACGAGCTGCTTCGCCACGTCGCGCGGTCCCGTGTGCGAGATGGTGATCCATAAGCGCGAGAAGATCGCGCAGCTCGTCAAGACGAACGCGATGTAGAAGATCGCGTGAATGGGGTCCGCCATGAGGTCGTAAAAAGTGGACGGAGGGGTCAGGTAGTACGCCAGACCACCTGCCGGATAAAGCTGGCCGATACCGCCCCCGTTGTAGCCGCGCTCCTCCCAGCGACCAAGGAGGTTGATGAGGAAGTTGCGATTCCCGAAGCGGCGCGACAAGATCTGAGAGAAGAAGTTGATATTCGACACGACGCTGGTCTGGAGGATGATGGGCATGTTGCTTGTGTAGAAGAGCTTAATCAGGTACGGCTGGCGGTCGGCGCTGTTGAACTTACTCTTTGTCATCAGCGGCACACGGAAGCCCTGGAAGAAGACGACAATGACGAACACCACAAAAGTGGCGAACACGTTGGTCAGGTTCGGCAGCTGCGGGCGGTAAAAGGCCTCGCGGAGGGCACGCACCTTGTCACGGCGGGACACCAGAAGATGGAAAAAGGCGATAATCGCGCCTTCAAATTCGCTGCCGCGGCCAGTGTTGATCGTGGAGGGCGAGAAGCTCTTCCAGATGATCGTGTCGCACACGTTGGTGGCGATGAACAGAGACGTAGCGGAGCCAATACCCCAGCCCTTCTGCAGGAGCTCATCGAGGAGCATACAGATCATGGTCGCCGTCATGAGTTGCATCACAATCACCGCGCACATCACCATACCGATGCGCGAGGGCTCCCCGTACATGCCGGAAGACACGTACGCGATGGCCTCAACGGCGGTCACCAACAGTGCCGCGAACTTCTGGATGCCCTCGTAGACAGCGCGCTGCTCACGGTTGTTGCTGTCGTACGTGATGATGCCTACGCCGACGAGCAGCTCCATCACAAGGGAAGCCGTAATAATCGGGGAAATACCGAGCTCCATCAGGGTGCCCTTGTTGCTGGCCAGCACCACACGCATCCAGTAGAACGGGTCCGAGGAATTCCCTGGGCGCGCACCGTAGACGGGCACCTGGCAGCACACCAGGAAGATGAACAGCGCGATGGCCGTCCAGACGATGCGCTCCCGAATAGGCGGCACGCGGCGTGGCTTGTCCACCTCCGGCAACAAACCGAGGAAGGGCTTGAGGCCCATCATCCAGCTGCTCTGCTGGGACATTCTCTCGTCGGATTGTTCTTGTTGGTTCGATGGGTGATTTTGTCCGGCACGACCGTTGTTTACTTGGGTGTACGTGTGTGTGTGGAGTTGTTCTCGCTTCTGTTTAATGCTGTGTTTTTCCTCTTAGTACAAAAACGCGCACAACAAGCGATTAAGACACAAAAAAGGGGAAGCTTCTTTTTCTTTTATGTGGTTGTGTGTGTGTGTGTGTGCGAGTTATTATTATTATTATTATTATTATTATTACGACGAGATCGACCACGTGCCAGCGCAGCAGTCGTGGGAAAAGGAAACAAGGATGCAGAGAGGGGGCGGCACAGAGAGGAAGCGGGAGGGGGGAATCGGCAACGTCAACATGTGGTAGGTTCTATCGCGTAGGGAAATGGCGTCAGTGGAGGAGGGCTTCTCCCTCACGTCAAGAACGCATGTCAACGCAGCGAGAACAAAAAAGGACGAGCACCGACAGCTTAGGCTGCCCCGAGGGCGTCCCCGGGGACGAGAACAAAATTAGGAGGAGCGAGGATGAACAAGAGAGGATGAGTCGTCGCGGCTCTTCGCACACCTCTTGTCAGCTAATTTCATATGAACGAGTGCCTCTAGGCGCTATTGGTCGTCGTCCCTAGATGTTTCATTCTGTATTTTTATTTTTATTTTGATGTGTGTATGTGTGTGTGTGTGTGTCAGACGGGCACGTGGTGCCTACGTGCTCGCTCTTGCTCTGGGCAGTCAAGTTGATGGAGATCCTTCTCTCTGTCGTCGCAAGACGATGATTTCTTGGTCGTCGTCTCGTTCCGTTCGTGTGAGGAACGGTCTCCGTTCGTATGACACATTGTGGCAAGAGCGAAGGGGGAAGTAGTCGTCTTTTCTTGATTTTTTGGTATCTTCTGCTATGATATCGCTCTTTCGCTGTCGTTCCCCGATGAGCACCGCTTTTCGTGCGACCGGTGCGCGCTTGTTGAGGGTGGGCGAGTGCGTGCGACGAGACACGCAGTGGTGCACTCCCCCTCCGTGTTTCCGCCTGCTGTTCAATGAGGCGCTGTCATACTGCGTGGGGTGCCCGTAAGAGCCAAACGCAGATGGCAGTGGAGAGAAGAGGCACAAGCACAGCCTCTATACAAACAAAACAAGCAAAGCGAACGCGCGCGAGGGGGACTTTGAAAAAGAGAAGGAAAAAAAAAACACGTGCACTTCCCGCGATAGGAAACAAGGAAGAGCGAGGAGGCACAACAGACAAGAAGAGGTGAAAAAGTAGAGAAAGAAAAAGAGAGGGAAAAGGGCGTCTTTGTGCGTCTGTGAGAAACGAAGAAAAAAAAGAAATTCTGTGAGCTATGTAGGAACACTACTGTCCATGTCGTCGCGTTGCCGGGTTGTCTGTGAAAACGGAAAAGAGAAATAAATAAAAAAAGGGGGGAAACAAGAAGCGAGAGAAGAAGAACAACAGACAAGAAAAGGGGGAAAGGGGGGGAATCCATTCGCTCCGTACAACACGGTGCAGGCCGACAGGCGGGACGGCCGACACGAGGGACAAAGAAGGGAAAAAGAAAAAGGGGAATCCAAGCTACAAAAGGTGAGACTACCGAAGTGTTTCCTGCTTGGCCATTTCGACCTCGAAGATGGAGGTGAGTTGAGGCTGAGCCCAGAACCACTGCGCGCATTCGAGTGCCGAGAGCTGTGTGCGGAAGCAGATGAAGCACCCGCCCCGGAAAGGGGGATCCAGATACGAGCGGAAACTGTTGACATCCGAAAAGGTCAAGTTGAAGAAGTGCGGACGTAACAGGCGCGACACCATCGCAAACTCACAGCGATCCGCCACACTCGCCGCGTGGAAGCGGCACCCACATAGACGGTAACCCTCAGCATACAAAGGCACCATGGAAGGACTGGGCAGCAAAACATAGTTGTTGTTGCTGATCAAGGTCGCCTTTGTATACATCGTCGTTGATGTCGTCATGTCGCCATCGCGTGCGGCTAAGCAGTCCTCGCGGCCATCGCAGTGCAAGTGTGTATAGTCTCGACGCGTGCGGATCAGCAGCGTGTGCGTGGCCCTCGCCTCCTCACCGTCCGTCATTGTCGGCGGGTGATGTTGGGTCGGGACAGGCTCGAGATTTGCAAGAGATGGAATGCGACCGTAGTCCTGTGGGCTTTCGTGGAGTGCGTCGCGATGAAAACGCCCGCTGTGACGCTTATTCGACCAATCCGAGGACATGACGGGCACGTGCGTCTGAAAAAGCGCGAGGCGAGCGCCGTCCTCGGCCGTGCGTTGGTCCGCTGTTGTGTAAGGGATAGGCAAAGTATACATGTTTTCTATTTCCAGCGCGGCGCCCGAGGTGAGTGTCGCCACCGCTTCACACAGAGCCGCGCCTCTGAGGGCAGTCTGCGACCAGATGCAGAGGGGCGTGGTCAGCGTGGCAGGGCGCGAGGAGGGCATATGGCTTCCCTGGCTCTCATGGTCAGGGCGAGCACGATCCCCCGCTCGCGTATCCCAGTCAGCCGCTGTCTGTGCATCATCGCCATAATATTGGATGCCGTCGGTGGCGAATGAATGAATGGACTTCGCTTGTGTGGACTCCGCCGGGGTGGGGACGGGTGTCCCGCTTGGAGGTGGGGTGGATGGCGCCGACTCGTTTGCGAAGGTCCGCTTGGGTGTCATCGCGGAGGCCGCACGCGTTCGGACGGTTACGGCACGCGCGACAGTGGACGGGGCCGTCACGCGGCGGTACGTGCACGCGTAGAGCCACAGCCGCGCCTGGAAGGCCGCTTCACTGGTGGCGTACTGCACAAAGGCCACGTTTTCACCACGCACGTGCTTCACGGTGATGTAGGTCAGTCCCTCAGAGGGAACAAATGGTTGGAGGTGTACGCCCGTTTTGATGCTTGGTGCCAGTGGCTTGATGAACAGCGTGGTGAAGCTACCAGCACCGCCAACACGACGTTGGTGAAGCGACGCGCGCAGCGGAAGCAGCGGAAGATCGAGTAATGCCATATACCGGCATCCGCCATCGGCTGTTTGTTGGCTCGCCTCGAGCGGGCCAGTCTCTTCGCCACCGCGGGGAGTGTGGGGTCGTGGCGCGTGCGCGACGCCGGCGTGAACGGCGGCGGCCCACCGAAGCGTCGTCGATGATGCGGGGTTCACCGGCGTGGACAAATGAATTGGACGGCTAGAGCATGCGCTCTTCTTCTTCTGCACACGCTCGGCGTCGTCCTGCGAGGCGATCGGCAGCGAATGTGGTGCAGGTGGTGACGTGTGCTTTGTGTCGATGGCAGCCGGCGTGTGCGCGTACGGTGATGAAACAACCGCGCAGCTCTTCCGTACGCTGATAGGCGCCGCGTGACCGGCACGCATGCCGCCCCAACAAGGCGCGTCGAGGACGGTATTGGCCGCGGCTGTGGCGGTCGACGTCGAATACGTGCCAGTGTGACGTGGCCGTGCCGCGCTCGACGGGGATAGGAAAGAGCTCCACGGCCCGCACGTCTGCGTGGAAGTGGAGGACGGAGAGAAGGCAGACAGTGCGGCAGATGGGGCGGACACGCATGTGGCAAGCGCCGAGGGCTCCGTACCACCATCAAATCTGTGGGTGTCGTGTGCGAGGTTCGGTGCGACGACCGAGCCACGTGTGGTGTTGATGTCACGGCTTCCCTTCACATCATCGACCTCGACCCCGATCGGTTTAGGCGGTGGCAGGCGTCGAAGTGGTGTGAATCGTCGTGTGATGGTCTGTGCCTCGATGGGGACAATGTGTTGGGGTGCGTGCAGTCCAGTCGCATGGGCACCGGGCGCATGGTGCAGACGCGCGTGAATGTAGTCGCCATGGTGATGTGGGTTGTTGGGCGCCGCGTACGGTGTGTGAGTTCGCACCCCACGCGCGACAGCACATGGCGTTGCTGGACAGTGCTGATCCATATCACTCTGCAGCTGAAGCAAGGGTGTGGCGCGGTCAACTGTGAGAGCAGGGTCAGGGAGAGGCGTGCGGGCACGTGCCGCGAAACAAACGGACTGATCCAAAATGGTGTCGGGAGTGTACCGAGGAAAAGAAAAAGAAAAGAAGGACGCGCGCCGTCAATGTCCTACGATGCTGTGGCTCAAAATTGATCTGATTCTTTTCCTTCTGAGATGCTAGTAGCTATGCACAGTTCGAAGAAAGAAAACAAAGAAAAAACGGAACGAGCTCTGAGCAGCTATACACTACTCCGGATACCTACCCTCCTTCTTGTCCTTTCAACGAACGCAGAAGCAGGAGTAAAAGGGGAAAACGGAAAATAGTGATAATGACAGCGAGGTCACTCTTTGTTTGTTGTGACCTTCAGCGACACTGAGAAAAGGAGAAAAAAAAAGTGTCGAAGGAACGGCTGCGTTGATTTCTCTTGCGTGATGTAATGAGAGAAAGCGAAGTGGAAGAACAAATATGCGTCTGAGGCCAGGTCGTCGAGACGATGTGGTGTCAATAAAGTGAAGCGAAAAGAAGTGATAATGAGAGCTAAGTTGTGAGGAAAGGTTCTTAAAGAAAAAGAGAAGTGCGGCGGGTGGGAAACAAAAATAAATAAATAAAAAAGGAAGAAGTGCGAAATCGCGGACACAGGACAGAGCGCAGAAGAATCAAACTGTTCTCCTGCTGCGGCTGCCAACAAAACGAGAGCGGCGACAACCGAGAGAGAAAAGAAGATTGCCGTGTGTCTTCTCCCCCCGCAACGTCGTGCTTTTCGAGGTGTGTATATCTGTCTGTGTGAGGAAGGAAGAGTGGAAGAGGACGAAGTCGTGCACAATGGTGTACTGCCCTTCTCGAATGAACTAGTGGGTGCTCTTCACTCTGTTGTTAGTGTTGGTATTATCTTTTTTTCGGTGTGGACGTATCAGCCCCTGGGCTGAGTGTTCCTTGTCTTCGGCTATTCACGCGTCGCAAGGGTAACAGGGAGGAGTAATCAGAGTGTGTGAGAGAGAAGAGGAGAAGCGGGGATACAAATATGAGCACGTGTGCGTGTGGGAAAGGAAGGAAAAGGATGCAAAGTCAATAGAAAAAATGGAGTCAATCACGGGCGTTTCTATTTCGATGTGGTGGTTCATCTGTGCCAGTGAGACCGACAGGTGCCAGACGCAGCCACTCGAAAGGCGCAGACACGATCGCGAATGCCAACCGGGTGGTATGTACAGGTAGCGCCGTGTCGCGGCGAGACACTGGGCGTTTGACGCACGGATGACAAGGAAAGAACGAAAAAAAAAAAAATAAGGGTGCCCTCTCGTTTCCCATGAGGAGAGAACGTGAAGCTTCCTCATTTCTTCTGTTTTCCGGACGTCCGAGTGTCGCTTCGCCGTTCTCGCGTTCGTTCAGACATGCGCAGACGGTCCGAGGTCATCGGTGGTAGTGAAACGACCCGTGTGCGGCGTGTTGGTCCGTTTGGTGTGTGCGTGTGTGGTTGTTATGTGTTGGTTGTTGTTGTTGTTTTGTGTGTTAAGTTGTACTACCTCTCGTTTGAGGGAAAATCAAAGTGCAGGGACACATTTTTCTGGTTGTTTTCTCAGTCAAACAAAGGAAAAAAAAAAGACGCTAGCTCCCATAAATCCCCCTACACAAACAGACAGAGCCGCACCGCGAAGCGCCACGTCCATAGGGAAGCAGTAAGCCACCTTTCACAAGGAAAGCATACGGCCGCACAAGGCGCGTGAAAAAGGATTAAAACGCACGGCTTCCCCATGTTCGCTCAGGGATCGGTTCCTGACGATTTCTGATGTTCATTTTTTTTTTTTCTTCTACTACTGTAAAGACGCAAAACGTGATTCCATAACATGTCGCGCATGGGAAGGGGGGAGAGAGGCGAGACAAAAGCACGTCCACCTTCGTGTGTGTGTGTGTGTGTCACGTTCATTATGGCGTACTCACGCGATCTTGAGTTTTTTTTCCCGAATATAAAAGGACAAGGGGGCGTTAACGAGTTGTGTACGTGTGTGCGTGTGTGTTCGCGAACGCGTCATCATCTCGTTGGGACTGTCGTGCGTATATCTCCTTTTATGTCCATTGTGGCTTTTATTTTTCTTTTAGATCGCCTTGGCAACGTTCAGGGGATCCTTCGCAGCAGCAGCCTCAATCTTTGATGCCTCCGATTTCATTCCCATCGCCTTGAGCTCCTCAGCCACGGCGAGCGCCAGCGTCTTGTAGCTGAATCCACCGTGCACAGTGCCCTGTGCGGTGTAGTACACCAGAGGCGTGCCGCCCACCGCGCCGGCGTACGCGAGCTGGATGTTCTCGTTCACGGGATCGTCGTTTGCGAGAACCACGGTGTGCTTCTCAGGGAACATGATGAGGTCGTTGGCCACGCGTGCCGTGCTCATGCGCTCCACCTGCATTCCCGAAGCCTCAATCTTCGCCGTCACCGTGCGCTCGAAGAGGTCATTGATGTTCTTGTACTTGTTCGCCGGCTTAATGGAAAGCGTAATGCGCGCGCACTTCAGTTCCTTCGCCTTCTGCACTGCCACATCCGCGGCCTTGGTGAACGCCGCCTCAGCCGCCTCGATCTCCGCATCGCAGTTGATGCCGGCAGCAGGGTACGTGTCGACGACATCGCGGACCTGGATGCGATCAGCCGCGCTGCGCGGAGTCACCGCACGCACGACGGCCGTCTGCACGCCCTTGTATGCAGGCGACGCGCTCGCCGAGGGCTGCGCGACACACGCGTACGCACCACGGGGAGCCTGGCTACCGACTACCACGGCGCACCTCTCGGCGACGGCGGACTCAGATACCTTTACGGCACCGCTGGTCGCCTTGCTGACAATAGTGGATGCGGCCTGGAGAAGTGCAGCCGGTGCACCAGCAGCGACCACGGCGATGGACTTGGACATGTGCACGTGTGGTGTACGACGGGAAATGTGAATGCGAGAGTGGGAAAGGAGAGAGAGAAAAAAAAAAAGGTGATGCGAGGGAGAAGGCCCTAAAACTACACTAGACTGCGGTGGAAAAGATGGATGTTTGTATTCGTGGGCGAGTCGACAAGAAGCAAAGCACGACACAAAAGTTGTTGATTTGAAGAAGAAAAAAAAACAAAAAGCGATGACGAGTGCAGGCACACAGGAACCAGAGAATGGAGCGAGAAGGTGGATGCGATGCAGAGGATGTAGTCGAGATGCGTGTCTATTGTGGTGTGCACACGCCGCGCTGTCACGCTTTCTTGCCATTTCACGAACATGTCTTCGCAGTTTGTTTAATCGCTCACAATGTTTTTCTCTTTAATCTTCTCCTCTTGTTTTTTTACTCCGCTCTTCAGTGATCAAGAGGAGCGGCAGTGCGGTCAGAAAACAGAGAGAGAGGTCCTTGGTCGGTTGTGTGACCTTGGCCAGCTCCGCGGTTGGCGCGTGCGAATGAGCTATGTGTCTGCTACACTTGGAATATTCGGTGCGGCTAATGGGTCATCATGTCAAATGATTCTGTGTTTGTTAGCTTGTTAGTTTCCTCTTCACCTGGATCAGAAGGCTCTCGGCAAGGAAGCCAACTAAGTTCGTCATAAAAAAAAAAAAAGAGTCTGCTGACAGTCACAGGAAATGTGATAAGGGGGGTGCAAACGAGTGTACTCAAACATGATTCGACTCCAGTTCAATTGTAGTTCATATGTATTTTTTATAGAATGAAGGAGCGCCTTGGTCGCTGGTACGCGTTCTTTTTGTCTCTACAGTCGTCACGTAGCCGTGTGTGTGTGTGTGTGAGTGTGTATAAAAGTACTTTAGCAATGGTGACGTTCCTGCTGTCTTGTTGTCAAGCAACAGCAACAGCCAGGTGAGTGGGGGTGAGTATGTAAGTAAACATCAGCTTTCGTCGAGCGGAAACGTGATCAGTGTGATCGGGGGGGGGGGGCTGATTGTTGCACGCACCGCGACGGATCGGCAGACAAAGATAGAAGCGACAACAAAATAAAAAGGGGAGAAGAAGAGAAAGAAAAAGACGTTGACACGAGTGACCACGGAATGAGACAACAAGAAGAAAAGGCATGCCTCAAAGGTGTTGTCAGACGAAAAGCAAACGGTCAATTATGTATTCCCCCTCGAAAAAAAAAAAAACGGCAGTGTAAGAAAGAAAGGAAACAAGTCAATTCAGGGGCGTGCAGAACGCGAAAATCCACGAGGGAGGTTTGCACAATGGAGTAAAAGTTGCGGGGCTTATGTGATGCGTTGTCAACGGCAAATGCACACAAACTTCCTTCTCTCTCTCTCTCTTACATGCCTTGCACGATTGTTCTCTTCCGACGATACGGTGTGTGTGTAGAGTGCGACGAAAGGGTGGCACAGAGCTACAAAAAAAAAGTGGTGCCGGTCCGTCCCAGAGCGTGGCGCCGGAGAGATGTAAGAAAGAACAGTGTTTGGCCGCGAGTGTTGACCCAGAAAAAAAAGCAGTTGGATGGGCGTGTTGGAGGCGAAGGTTTCTCGTAACAGAACTGTACGTCCGAGCTCCGCCTTCCAGAAAAAAAAAAACATGAGCAATACGCAGAGAAGGAGAGAGAAGAAGGGTGCAGCGGTGACCCCATCGTCGGGGGCATGGGAATGAGGGCGATGCACATGCACACGAAGCAATCGAAACCAAAGCGCGACTTCTGGTGAGTATACTCTGAAAATACAAAAAAAAAAAAAGAAAAGGGGGAGGAATGAAGTCGCATGCCACGACAAATCGACACACAGAGATGGCCGAGCCTCGACGCGTGCACCTGCTAATGCACGGAGGTGCATAAAACATGGGAGAGCAACGCGAGACCAGCAGGTTCAAATGTGTCGTGTCACGCGGAGGAAAGCAATGAAATGACAACGCTCATGTTGATGAGCATAGCCACGAGGAAAGACCAGTAGCACCACGGAGGTACACGTACCTCGTTAACGACAATCGACCACGACCATCGGTTCTGGCCAAATGAGCAGATAAACCAAAAAGAAAGGGAAAAAAAAAGTGAGTAAGACGCGCACACGCACACGCACACGGAAAGAAAGCACGCGGTACACAAAGCAACTAAATGTGTAGCATTAGGTGAACTTACTGGTTTGCATATCTCCGGCGTCATTTGCGACGAATAGATGGTGAAGAGAAGCTAGGAAATTAAAAAAAAAAAAAAGAATGTCCGATGACGAAGCGAAAAGGTGTGACGGGTCAGGAAAAAAAAAAAGAGGGACGGAAGAAAAATAGACTTAGCTTTCAACGGTTAAAGGTGAACAAAACGAAGAAAAGGAAACCGCGAATGAGGCCTCTCTCTCCACACACACACACATATATTGACTGCGACCGGAAGAAGGGAAAGGAAACGAAGGAAAAGGCTCGAGGCGAGACGGATGCGGGTCTCAAGTCAGCTACGGCAGCACTGGTTCACAAAATCGTACCCGTCCCAAAGTTCCAGCAAGGCGAACACGTTGGGGCACATGAGCAGCATATACGGAGGGAAGTCGGCACCCGTCTTTGCCTTGAGCAGCTCCGTAAAATGGATGGCAGAGTCGCACAAGACGCATCCGAATTGCATCTCATAATATCGTACGATCGGCGAGACCTGGTACACGTTCACCACACTCTCCAAAAATGCGTTCTGGTGAACGACGAAATCAGATTGGTATAGCTTATCACGCGGCACCGCTGGTGGATGTGGTGACGGGTGCGGTGACTCGTTCGGTCCCCGTGCCATGCTGGTGCTGAAGATTTGCGCTTCACTCCCGTTTAGATTGTTCGCGGTCCGCTCGTGAAGGAGCTGACCCGGTGCCGTTCGGACAGGCGATGTCAAGTTGCTGGCATCGTCGGCATCTAAAATGGTCGGCAGCGCGTGATCGGCATCCGCGACGAGCATGGAGAGATCGGTCGCAGAGACGAGTGGGCCCCGCATTCGGAGGTTGCTTTCCAAGATGTTGGCGTCGTGCGTGGAACGAAAGGCACTGGACGCGTCTGTGACGCTTGAGTGACCCTGCGAAGGGACCATCGTTCCACTGCCACCGCTGCGGGAGCTCGAGCCGACCGGGTCAGCCAATATGCTGCTGCCGGTACTAGCCGGCACGTTGCCGATCGCGTATGCGCGCGTGGTGCTGTGAGCAGGGTATCCCTCCTGTGTCAGTAGGGCACCAAGGGGTGAACCGTAGTCACCTTGCTGGCCTCCACTCGGCCGCACCGCGTGGTGCGTGAACTCATCAGGCGCCATCACAACTGTGCTCGGATAAGGCGGGCGGACTGCTTCAGGTGGTACTGTGGTGGAGGTCGGTGACGTGGTCGGCGACGCAGACGACAGCACAAGGCCCTGCTGGTGATCCTGGCGCTCCCGGCGGGCCTTCGCACGAGCCAGAGCGCGGTAGGTATTCGGGTTCTTCACGTACAACACGAGTCCAAGCTCCTCAAAGGTTGTCGACAGCTGCACACCGCACGCCAACCGGGTGCCCGTCGGTGTGCCGTGACTCTTGCCATCAGCGCGTCGTGTGCCACCGTCGGCAACGTCCCTCCGCCACGCACTCGGTACTTTGATGATGCCATCGCGGATGAGTGAGTCCAAGACCACATTAACGAGTGCGAGGCGCGACAGCGTCCCCCGCACGCCGCTCGGCTGCTGGCTGCGTCGCGGAGGAGGAAGCATCGCACGCTCCCGGCGATTCGCTGGCACGCTGATAATTTCGAACTGCTTATTCGTCCACTCGACAACCGCTCCCATGGTCAAGGGCATTGTGGTGAAGTCTAGCAGACAGTCGCCGTCGGCGATGTGCTGCAGCGAGTACGTCAAGTCTTGGTTACGGTAGGTCACCGCCTCGGCCACCTGCTTGGCGAATGCGTCCGGTGTCCGCAGTGTCTGCAGGCTCCACCGCTCCCCTTGAACGGGCGAGAAGAGCGGCACGTGTAGGTCATGCGGATCAAATGCGGTGTTTGAGTACTGCCAGCACGCCAGCAACTCAAACGCCATATCCTCGTTGTAGTACGAGCTGTTTTCTGGCGCGCAGGAGGGAATAAAGTCCTTGTGGATCTTCACACCGGTGCTGTTTGCGAAGCGCGTAAGCACAATGTCGAGGCGGTCAAGATCGAGTGGGTGGCCACACACAACAGCCGCGCGACTGCTAATGACGCGACTCACCTCCAGATGCGTGCGAGGCAACACATCGGAGGACCCCACTGCGGCCAGAGAGCCGGTGGTGCTGCCGCTGCGGTTGTGACTGGCTGCTGCATATTTTTCTTGGTTGTTGATGTTGATGGCACTGCCGTCGCCCTGACTATTCCGGCTCAACCTTCGACCAGGGAAGGTGCTGGCCGTGGCGCTCTTCTCGAAGGCGTCCTTGTTCACGCCACCGCCCGTCCGCGTGCTACCGCCGTGCCCCGTTCGTGCTCTCACGGCGGCGAAGTCAATGCCGCGGCACTCATTCACCTCATCGACGAGTTGCCTTAGTGTGCTGATGGGAATATTCACCAGCAACAGCGAGAAGCTGCGGCTGACGGACGTGTCCATGTGCGCCTCCCACGCGTCGAGACGGCGGCGCATGACGACGCCCGTCGTAAAAGCCGCACACATCATGCGTGCGGTGTTCATGGCAAGTGTAGTTTCCGAGACGGACATGGCCACGGCGATCGCTGCGAAGAGACCTTTGCCCATGGCCAGGAGCCCGCCGGTGTTGGTGATGGCCTCATGAAGGGCGGTGAACCCGTACTGCTCAGCGGTCACCCGGTAGCAGCTGACCAGGTAGAGCACGTGGAGAGGCCAGGCGATCATCGGATTGCGGTAGTACTCCAGGCCAACCTTCTGCGCTTCGCTCGGGTGGTCGAGGAAGAAGAAGATGGTCTGGAAAGAACGCACCATCCACGACATCCGATCCAGTCGTGAAATGTCTTCGACGTGCTCTTTAATCGCGGCGTGAAATCCGCGAAGACACGGCTGGCTGGCGTAGAGGTCGTAAAGTTCCTCGAAGCGCGAGTTGCGCTCGAGCAAACCAAAGAGCCCAAAGACACCGCGACGACGACTGACACCCTCTGTCGTGCTTCCGGCAGCACTCAGGCCAGGCCGGGGTTGATAGGCCAGTGGATCTTGTATTGGTGAGGCCAAGCGCGAGCCTCGGAGACTAGCAGTGTCACCGCTCAGTTCGTTGGGCGCCCATGCGCCTGTCGTTGACTGGCCGAAGGCGGCCGCGGCGCTGACGCCCGCGAGCTCAGACCTGCCGGCTGCACTTGCGCTGGAGCGGAGAAGATCTTGTAGATCGTCCACCTTTCCAGAGCAAAACGATTGAGCAATGGGAGGTGTGGGCGGCGGTGGCAGGGCGTGTGCAGAGATGGGCGGCGCGGCTGAGGAATCGAGCCGTGAGCGGCGTGGGCTGCCGCCGGCTGCGGTACCCGCTGGGCTGCTCGACAGGCCAGCATCAGGGACCATCACCGAACGCGTACGTCGCAAACCAGAGTAATCCTCTGCGGCAGGTGCGGTGGCGGTGAATGTGGTGCTGGGCAAGCGCGATACAATGGCCATATCCGCCGGCGACATCGGCCCGCTGTGCCGCGTTGTGGTGTCTGTCGAGAGCGGGCTCGTCGGACGCGCTCGGTACATGTCGTAACGCGCGTTTATTGGCTCACTCGACGTGCCGATGGTGACTGTGGCGCGACGGGCGCCGGTGGTGGCTGCCGAGGTGTTCGCAACCGCTGCAAAAGACGCGTGCTCGCCATGGGAGGGGTGCATCAACAAGGCTGTGTTTGAGCTGGAGGCGGTCATGCCGAGTGTACCGACGAGGGGGGTGCTGCGTTCGGTGATAGAGTGCGCAGGTGCAAAGACGGACCCGCCGGACCCGCCGGCACCGACGCTCCGCGGCGATGGGACGCCTGCGACGAGGCCCGTTGTCGACGGACTGCCTCCACCACCCGCTCCGGCGGGTCCGGCAGGGGCCGACACGTGAGGGTGCTGCGACGGTGAGAGCAAGAGGCGATGCCCGCCGGACATCACATGCGTTTGCAAGTACACGTGCGAGTCTAAATTTCGTCCCATCTGATCGCCCTTGGTCCCGTACGTCGGCGGTCCCACACGGCGCGGCAGAAGTTCTGCGCTGCTCTGCCAGCGTCGACTAAGGCCGCTCTGTGCGGACAGAGACTCCGTGGCCGGTGAGGACGGCGAAAGGGAAAGATACAACCCAGAAGGGGGGGCTGTACGCATGCCGACGCGCGAGTGGTTGACAGGCGATGTCTGGCGACTCAGGCCCGTGCCTATCGGAGAGAGCATCGCCTGCGGGTACATCAGCGTGGACATACCCATCACACGAGATGAGGTGTTGTTGGGGCCAGACACCGGTCCACCCATCAGCACGCGCTTTGGGCGGCGCAGGCCATGGCCTCCGCTCAACATCGGTTTTCTTGTTAGCGCTGGTACCGGGGCAACGGTCGCGTCACGTCCTCTCGACATCCCAGAAATGCTCGGCGTACAGCCGGCAGAAGGGTCCTGGGAGATCTCGTACGACGAGCTCGCCGATGACGTGCGTCGAGGCCCTTGCGATGTCAGCCCCATTCCTGCGTGGGGCGAGGGGAGAGGCGATCCGTTGGGTGACGCACCGACATCGGGCGATTCGGTGTGTGGCGGAGCGGAATACGCCGTGTAGCTTTGCTGCATTGACGGCGTGCGGCCAAGGTGCTGGCTGGTTGAGCGGGTGAGTTTGTAATCGAAACACTGCGCGCCGAGGTTGGAGAGGTAGAGGATACAAACGAAGAACAAAAAGAAGCGAACGTCGAAAGACAGAAAAACACTACAAAAGACAAAGGTCAAACGAACACAAAGAAGAGGTTTGTCTGACAGATGACGCGTGCAGCGGTGTGGGCTTTTGCCGATTTCAGAGGTGCGGCCTCGTCCGATCCGCTCACACGTTCACTTCCTTGTCTCGATGTCAGCGTGTCTTGGGCGTTCGTGTAGGTAGTAGGCAGGCACACCAACCTTCGCCGTGTATATGTGTCTGTGTCTGAGTTTGTGTCTGTGTTTGTGCCTGTCGGTCGGTTGGTCGGCCGGCGTGGCGAGGAAAATGGAGTATGCCCTCGGTCCGTGGCGCACACGACACAATGACTACTATTATTACTGCTGCCGAGTGCTTCAGCGAGTTTGCAAGAAAACAAAGAAACGAGAAAAATAAAAGATGAGGAAACAATTCAAAACAAAGAAAAAAAGAGCCGTGCTCGGAAAGCGCGGCTGCTGTGGTCGTGCTGTGTCGCGATAGCTCGCTCGAAAAGGGGATAAAAGCAGAGGAGAGAAGCGCGATCTGCCGGTTGGTTGAGAAGGCGTGCAAGACAAAGGAAGACAATAACAGAGCGGGGAGCGACGGAGAAAGAGGAGGTCACTCTGCCGTTGCCGTCTTTGGTGTGTATGATACAGGGATGGCGGGCGGTGCGAGAGGAAGAAGAAAAAAAAGAGAGAGTGCACCCCGCGCCGGCTTACAACTGTCGTTCAGCTTGGATGCGATGGCTTCGGACAGAAACAATTGCTGGAGAATAGCAAAGAGAGCGAAGAGCGAAGGATAGTAGTCTGATATGCGCGTCTGCACGAGAGGAGGGGAGGAAAAGAAGATGTGAGAAAAGACACCAAAGAAACAAAAAGACAAAAAGAACGACGGGAAAGGCGGCACAAGTATTTGTGATGGAGGAAAATGTATGAAACCAGTACACACGCACTCGATTGCACAAAGCCAGCTTCGAAGAAGTGAAGACAGGAGGGAGGAAAAGGGGGGAAACGATAAACAAGAGTGAGAGAGCAAGAGCGATGAGAAGCGTACGACCACTACGATGTGTGTGTGTGCGCTTCACGGTTCCTCAATGTCGTGTTCTCGCCCTCGAGGGATAGCTTGCACACACGTACAATACCAATCGTGCTCAATGCGTGTCGCTGACCAGTCGATATGTGCACACACACACACAGAAGGAAGGGGGAAAAAGAGCGATACCACTGGAGAAAGCGAAAGAGTGGCAATGTACGTGGGTAAAAAAAAAACACCAAAACCAATCACAAGTCCGCGCACTGTGTGGATCAGTGTGTATGTGTTCGTACGATCGAGCAATAAAACGTGCCTTCACGTTTGGAGTGAGCCGTACGCGCCCACTATTAAAAAAAAAAAAATGAGGAGGAGGACCTTGACGGAAGAAAACGCGTGAGGGCAGGTAGGAGGAAAAAGGAAAAAGTGTCTTCAGAGAAATGACGACCTCCACGGCGAGAAGACGTCACGGTTACAAGTAGTCAGATGGTGTTGCTGTTGTTGTGCGTTTCCTTTTTTTTTTTTCCGGGGGAGAGAGGATAAATAATCGTGTTCAAAAAGAATTAGGAATGATGAGACGCCCCACCGACGGGATCCGGCTTGCACGACGTCGCTAGTGGTGTCGCTGTTTTTTTGAGTGCAACTATCGCGCGTTGCCCTTTTCGTTTTTCTTCCGTTTTTCTTCTCGCCGAACTAACCTCGCTACCTCAACGATGAGCACTACGCGCGCCTTCGCTACTAGTGTCTTCCCTAACGAGAAAAGAAAAAAAAAGGTATTGACACGTCTACTGGTCTTGGCCCGCTGTGTAGGCGGTGCCTGTGCGTGTACGCGCTGTGCTCGTCAGAGTAAATGACGTAATAGAGATCACACAAGTAACGCCACAAAGACGAACGAGGAACGGGGAGATGGGGGGAGACGGAGAGGAACGCGTGAGGCCGGGTATGTGGTGCGCGTCCAAGTCAAGTGGTACAAATGAGGGTGTTCAATGGAGTCTGACCCTTCACTCTCTGTTTTTTTTTTGTTTTTTAACAGGCGTGTTCTCATAGAGAAATAAAAAAGAAGCCATACGATGGCGAGAAGCGGTAGCAACAACAGATGCCATGAGGTGCCCAGCCACTTCTCTATTTGTAGGTACGATATATACATGTTTTGGGATTCTCTCCTTTGTACACATGTGTGTGTAGACGTGTGTGTGTGTGTGTGATGTGTTTACTGGACAAAACAGATGAACGGACAGAAGAGCGCCTGGGCTCGGGAAAAGGAAAGAACAGTGGAACAAGCAGTCGAACAACAGCAAAAAAAAAAAAAACGAAAAGCTGGCCCAATAACAACTATGTGATCCTCGCATCGCGCCGTGGCACACGTCCAGCAAAGGCTTGCGTCCGAGTGTCCATCAATGCTCAAAAGCACAGCGCGTCATAGAGATTGTCTGTGTGTGTGTCTGTGTGTGTGTGTGTGTGTGGGCGGGGGGTCTCCTTGACTTGCTCACGCGACCACAGCCACGTTCATGATCCCCATTTCATACTTGTTGTATCCACTATCGAGTACTCTCACTCCCTCCTCGCTCTCTCTCTCTCTCGCGCGCGCTCTCGCCTTTCCGTTTGATTCGTGCCGCGGTGTATCTCTGCCGGTCCGCTTCGCAGGTGTTCTCACAAGAGAAAAAGAAGAGACGCGACACAACCTCAAAAAAGCAAAAAGACACCATTGTGGTCTGTGTGGCAGAGGTGCAGCGCATCGTACACGTAGTGCGTATTGGCCCTTGTGACCGCGTCCGCCGCGCTCACTGCGGCAGAGTCGGTCTCTTTCTTACCTCGCGCCGTCCCACGCGACGGCAGACCACAGCCGCCGGCGATCAGCTCCAGAGCGGCAGGATTAAAGAAGACACGATCACACCACGCGGGTAGTCGGGCGTGCGAATACAGCTGCCCAGTGCGTGCCGCCACCAACGACGGCAACGGGGTTTGTGGGAAAGCGGTGGACGCGCCGGTGTCCCTTGTCAGCCAGCGCCTTGAGTAGGCCTCGCACAACCGAAGATACGTGGGGAAGAAGTGCACTGGCATTTCAGCCATTTCCATCTGCGCCTCGTTCGCGATGCGGTCCATGAGCTGCCGCGGCTCCAGGTCAAATTGAGATTCCAGGACGTCCTTCACGCGTGCTGGGTCCCCGAAGAGAGTCCAGAATGAATCGGGCGCGTGGAGTGCCTTGGTTTCGGCCACGAGATCGACGTGAAGCACTGTCTTCGCGTAGGCCGCGAGAGCTTTGCCATCGAGTCGGACGTTCATGTCCCCAAAAAAAAACATGGGGTCATCCTTACCGACCAATGTCAGGCACTCTGCCACAGCCTCCAGCATCGCCTCGGCTCTGTGCCTCACGTACACGCTGGGGCTTGCGTCCAGCGCGACACGATTACTCACGTCGTTGAAGAGATGTACATTGCAACAGTGCAGCAGTGTGGTGCCGAGTCGCAGAGAGACGAAAACAAAGCCTTTCCGCGAGTTGCCGGCGTTCGAGAACTTCGCGCTGTGAAATAAGCGCGTGCCCGTCCCTCCGTACGACGCGGGATCATCCGCGACGGGAATATACGTGCGGTGCGGCAGCACGAGCATACTCGTAATGGGGCGGAGTCGCGGTGAAACGAAGACAACAGTCCCGATCGCTGTGAACGTACTCGCGTCGCCTGGCTTCTCTATTAGCAGCCCGCTACACCAACCCGCCTCGGGCAACAGGTGCAGTCGCACCTGCTCTGAAAAGAAATTTGTGAAGGCGGTGTTGGCGTACTTGCCGCCGATCTCCTGCAGGTGCAGCACAATGACATCTAGTTGAGGAGGAGTGGCAGAGATGGCGTAGTTGGCTGCCGAAGTCGCGTGTGGTGTCGTCGGCACGCGACGATCACGTCGCACAACGGCCTCTCCTGACGGATGCCCTACTTCGCTTTGTGACGCCTTTGCTGCCGCTGAGCGAGCCGGCAAGCTCACGCCTTGGGCGACGGCAAACGCTGCCTGGTGCAGCCACGCCCTCAGATCGGCGAGGAACTCCCAGGTCTGCTTTTTGACGTCGTCAGAAACGACGCCCTCAACGTTGATATCGTGTCGATCATGCGCGGTCATGCGTGACGCCGCGGAGAGAAAGCTCGCGTTGTTGTCCGTCGAAGGGGACCCCAGCTCATCCTCCTCCTCGCTGACCGCTGTCTCGATGCCACCCATATTCTGTGTGAGTAGAAGGATAGACGGCTGGTGCCGTGGTGCGTCAGGATCGAATTCGGCAGCAGAGAACCGAAGGTTTCTCGTCTCCTCGAGGGCTTCAAGGCATCTGACTGCATCGGAAGACATCAGGTTCGACGATAATTTCTGAAATGGGAGCGAGGAGAAAAAGAAAACCTTCGGGGAAAAAAGAAAACAAGAAGCCTGAAGGTCGAAAAGCCGGAAAAGAAAGCAAGGTAGCCCGGTGAAAAGGGAGAAACTGGTCAGACGCCGGAGACACCAATAATGAGGACTCGAGGCTGAGAACGAGTTGCGCAACAAGTTCACAAATTTAAATAAAAATTAAAAAAAAATAGTAAAGGCGCCTCAGCAGCGAGACAACGATCCGCGACCCCCTGCTCTGTCGATATCTATGTGTGTGTGTGTGTGTCAATTACTTTGAAACAAACAAAAAAAGAAGATAAGAACAGGGGGAAAAAGGTCAGGTGCCAAAGAGCGCAAGGTGAGAAGCGCGCAAAGACAGAGCGACGACACTGTACGTTCGCACACGTGGTGGAATGGAAACAAAAAAAAGGGGGGAAACAACAAAAAAAAAAGGTGAGGATCTGATAACGCTAGCACGCGTTAGGGAAAGATTGCGTTCAAGAGAAAAGCAAATATAACCGACAGCGACGGTGGAAGAGGGAGGAACGGAGAGGGGGACGTGAGATTAATCACCACGACGGAATGAGGTGTGAATGGGGAGAGAAGTCGTTCAGGCGTGTGCGTGTGTGTGTGTGTGTGTCTTTTTCTCAGCACCAGTGACACATAAAACCCATGTCTGCGGAATCCGTGGGTGCTTCGAGCGGGCCACTGTGTACCAAGCACGACTCACACGCGCACGACGGTGCCCGCTGCCCACCGCCACGAGCGCAACAAAAAGCGACAGGGTAAGACGGGCGACAGGACCGACAACACGTTGTAAATGCTCCCAGGATGTCTTGGGTAGTGCTATGACGCTTGTTTTTTTCTTTTTTTTTTTGTTTTACTGTGTCGCATTTTGTAGCTGAGAAACCGAGCAGCACAGACGCCCTTTTTCCCCCTGCGTGTCCATCGTTTGTATGCGCATCGCTTTCTGTTGCCGCTTGTTTGGTTCACACAAGCCTTGCATCAGTCGACACGTCAAGCACGAGCAAGCAGGAGACGAATAGGTGCTGTTGGCTCCGCGAACGAGACCAAGCGACAAAGACCATTAATAAAAAAGAAAAGGAAAATGTAGAAAGGGTTTTAAAAAGACAAAGAAGGAGCGACCAAGCCGGTACGGCAAACAAAGCCAGACCAGAAGCAAACCCTTAGTTATCGTGTTACCCTCCTCACTTCCATGCTGTGTCTTTTGTCGCCTCGATTTGCACCAACTCTGTGCGTTTTGTTGTTGTTACTGCCGTGGCTTCAAGTCAAGTTACTTTGTCGTTGGTTGATCTTGCTCACAAGAAGAAGAAAAGAAGAGAAAAAAACAAAAACAAAAACAAAAACAAAAAGGAAGCCCAGTGTCAACGCGAAAACAAATAAGCAAGTCAAAAGAAGAAGAAAAAAGCAGCTTGAGCGGTAGAGCATGCCAGTGCCGTATATCGCTCCAGATCATGCGCAGGCTACAGCTCTCAGCGATTTGGGCCGCTTTGCTGATTTCGTCCACTGCACTTTTTTTTTTCTTAAACTTTGTTTTGTGTTGTTTTGCTTTTCTCTGTTTTCGGTTTCGTTCTCGTTCCTTTCTGTTTGTTAGTTCCCAATCGACCAACACCTTGTAAGGCAAGTGTGAGAGAGGCTCTGTGATATTATTATTTTTTACGTTTCCAGTACTGTTGTGTTGAACTTTGCGATATGGTACTGTTGTTGCTGTTGTTGTTGTTGTTGTTTTTTGTTGTTGTTGTTGTCATTCGAGCCTCAGACTCGCGTGTGAGCACAATCACTTTGTGTTGGCAGACGTGAAGGGAGTACTGGATAGAGCACAAGGCTCGCACGCAGGCGCTCCACATGTCCGCTGTGTGGAAGAGGGAAAAAAAGGGGGGAAAGGAGGACCACGGGCTTTAGTATCACGCGACGGAAGAGAAAAGAAAAGAAAAAGAAAAGAAAAAGTGAAGCGTTAAAAAAGCGGAGAAAACAGGGAAACTAAATAACGAATGAGTCTGAGGAGTGTGTGACGTGCGAACATCAAACAAAAACCGCCGTGTGAGTACGTGGGTGGCACCACCTTGGGAGGTTTTACCGCCGCAGAGAGCCGGACAGGCATCACGAATCATGCTGGTCCTAATCTACGACGGCTCTCATGTGTGCAGGCCTCATGTCCGTTACAGCTTGGCACCAGCGAGCTGCTTGTTATGCGCACAAGCGGCCATCTTTTCCTTCACGGCAGCGTGGGCCGCCGCCACGATCGCCACAGGCACACGGAACGGCGAGCAGGACACGTAGTTGAGGCCCACGCGGTGGCAGAACTCGATCGTGCGAGGATCACCGCCGTGCTCACCGCAGATGCCCATCTTGAGGTTCGGCTTCACAGAGCGACCCTTCTGGACGCCCATCTGAACGAGCAGGCCAACACCCTCCTGATCAAGAGACTGGAAGGGGTCGAACTGGTAGAAACCGAGTTCATCGTACAGGCGCAAGAACTGTCCGGCATCATCGCGGGAGAAGCCACAACCCATCTGGGTCAAGTCGTTCGTACCGAAGGAGAAGAAGTCAGCCTCCTCCGCGATCTCGTTCGCCGTCAGCGCAGCGCGGGGCACCTCGATCATCGTGCCGATGTCGTAGAACACGCGGCAGCCCTTCTCGGAGATGACAGACTCAGCCGCCTTCGCGGCCTGCTTGCGAGCGTAGGTGAGCTCGGCCTTCTTGCCGACCAGAGGAATCATGATCTCCGGGTGCACATTGATGCCCGCCTTTGTGACGTTGATGGCAGCCTCAATGATGGCGCGCACCTGCATATTGTAAATCTCGGGGTACGTGATGCCGAGGCGGCAACCGCGGAGACCGAGCATGGGGTTGGCCTCATGGAGCGCTGCGACGCGGTTCTGGACCTTCGTCACGGGCACGCCCAGCTTCTTGGCGAGATCGGTCTGGGCAGCCAGATCGTGGGGCACGAACTCGTGCAGCGGGGGGTCCAGCAGACGGATCGTCACGGGTGCTCCCTTCATCGCGCGGAACAGACCCTCGAAGTCGCCACGCTGCATCGGCAGGAGCTTCGCAAGCGCACGCTCGCGGCCCTCGACCGACTCGGCGAGAATCATCTCGCGGAACGCATCGATGCGGGCACCTTCGAAGAACATGTGCTCCGTACGGCAGAGACCAACACCCTCAGCGCCAAAGTCACGGGCGCGCTGGGCATCGGCAGGCGTATCGGCGTTGGCGCGGACACCAAGGCGCTTCACTTCCTGGCACCATTTCACGAATGTGCCGAAGTCACCGCGAAGCTCCGCAGCGCTCAGCTTCAGAGCACCATTGTAGATCAGACCGCGGGTGCCATCGAGCGTGATGACGTCGCCCTCCTTGATGGTCACGCCGTGCAGCGTGAACTGCTTGCCAGAGATGACCATATCACCACAGCCGGACACGCAGCACTTGCCCATACCGCGCGCAACCACGGCCGCGTGGGAGGTCATGCCGCCGCGAGCCGTGAGAATACCCTGGGCCGCGTTCATGCCACCCAAATCCTCGGGGGACGTCTCGAGGCGCACCATGATGACCTTCTTACCAGCCTGGGCCCACTCGTGCGCACTTTGGGCGTCGAACACGACCTGACCGACGGCAGCGCCAGGGGACGCGGCGAGACCCTTGCCGAGGGGCTTGACCTTGGCAGCGGACTTGGGCTCGATCGTGGGGTGCAGGAGGTGGTTCACCATGTCGGGGTCGACACGGAGCACAGCCTCCTCCTTGGTGATACGGCCCTCCTTGACCATGTCGATGGCGATCCTCAGGGCAGCCTGGATCGTGCGCTTGCCGTTACGGCACTGCAGCATCCACAGGCGGCCGCTCTCGACGGTGAACTCGATATCCTGCATATCGTGGTAGTGGTCCTCGAGCTTGGCGCGGATGCTGACGAGAAGCTTGTAGTTCTCGGGCATGAACTCCTCCATCGAAGGGAAGCGCTTCTGGCGCTCCTCCTCAGAGATGTTGTGCTCCTTCGCCCACTTGAGGGACAGCTCGCGGCCAATCTGCTGAGGCGTGCGAATGCCGGCGACGACATCCTCACCCTGCGCATTGACCAGGTACTCACCGTAGAAGAAGTTCTCGCCGGTGGAAGGGCTGCGAGAGAAGGCCACACCCGTGGCAGAGCGGTCGTTCGCATTACCGAACACCATCGCCTGCACGTTCACAGCAGTGCCGATGAGGCCGGTGATGTTGTTGAGACGGCGGTACACGACGGCACGGTGGTTGCCCCAGCTGCGGAACACAGCGCGGATAGCCGCAAACAGCTGCTCCCAAGGATCCTGAGGGAAGGGCGTCTTCGTCTTGCGCTGGAACAGGACAAGGTACTCGTCGACGAGACCCTTGAGGTCGTCGGCGGTCAGATCGGTGTCGAACTTGGTGCCGCGCTTCTCCTTCAGCTTGCCGATGGCCTCCTCGAACTCCTCGCGGCCGGTCTGCATGACGATATCAGCGTACATGGTGATGAAGCGGCGGTACGAGTCGTACACGAAGCGGCTCTGCTCAGGCGTGCGAGCCACCCACGCCTCAACGATGGCCTTGTTCAGACCGAGGTTGAGGACGGTATCCATCATACCAGGCATGGACGCGGCGGCGCCAGAGCGGACGGAGAAGAGAAGGGGGTTTTGGGTATTGCCGAAGCCCTTTTTCATCTCCTTCTCCACACGGGCCACCATCGTGCGCACCTCCTCGATGACGGAAGCGGGGATCTCCTTGGTCTGCTGGTACTGCGCGCAGACCTTGGTCGTGATGGTGAAGCCGGGCGGCACCGGGATGCCGATGTTCACCATCTCAGCGAGGTTGGCACCCTTGCCACCGAGCAACATCTTCATGTCGCGGTTGCCCTCAGCCTTCTGGCCTCCAAAGTAGTAGACTTGCTTCTTGGCGTCCATTGTTTTGTTGGTGAGATGTTTGAGGGGTGGGGTTTTTTATTTTTGAGGGGATACTGCGTAAAGCACGTTAATGTGGGGGGAGTGTTAGGGGATTAGAGAGACTTTTGATTGGTTTGGTTTGGTAGCTATGAGTTGATCTGGTGGTCCGAGATAGAAAAGAAAAAAAGAGACAGAAGAAACGAAAAAAGAGAGAATGAGAGAGAGGGAGAGATGTGGGGTTGCGAGGATGTCAGAGGACGGTGGAAGTTGTCGGATACGATGATACTTGACATCCATTGACGTTTGTGTGCATACGCCATTTGAAGGGCGCTCAAGCCAAGCGTACGGCGAGAAAGCAGAATCAAAAAATAAAAGCAATACAAATACTCAACCCGTGACAGAGGTTTGTCGTTCGATCGTGGTTTCCCTCAGAGGGGGGGGAGCAACTCTTAGCAAATGTATATTTTTATTTTGTCAACGCATCAGTGTCGGAACCGGACAGCGCTCGGTTGAGGAGGAAGAACAAAAGGCATGATGATGCTGCGCACGACGTGTGTTCCACGCGTACACATATCCCAATATAAAGCCGAGAAGGACACGTGAGGAGGTGAGTTTGGGGCATGTGGTGTTTTTCTTCTTCTTCTTCTTTGGCTCTCCAAGCTGCCACAGTTCACACGAGCCTGCACGCCATCGAGTCAAGACAGAGACAGAGAGTGAGAGAGAGAGAGATGAGTATATCCCTTGCGACGTGAAGATGTAAGAGCACGAAGAAAGTGGAGAGAGAGAGGGGTAGCCGGTGCATCT
Source organism: Wallacemonas rigidus (assembly GCA_030849045.1). Lineage (NCBI taxonomy): Eukaryota > Euglenozoa > Kinetoplastea > Trypanosomatida > Trypanosomatidae > Wallacemonas > Wallacemonas rigidus. The sequence continues at coordinate 66,115 of JASAOL010000552.1, forward strand.
GCCCTCTCTCTCTCTGTTCAAATACCATGCATTGACTCGAGTATACTGCTCTCCTTCTTTCGTTCTGTCTCTCTCCCTCTCTCGCGCTGTGTGGAGCAGAGAAGCGGGGTACTGCTCATTCTCCTTCTTCTCTCGCCCATACTCGCTCTGACGGCAGGGCAACAGATAACAACAGCGACAACGTCGTTTGCGTCACCCTCCGACCACCTGCTTGGGGCCGATCTTCGCCTATGCTAATTGGTGGCAGAAGATGCCAGCGAGTCCCTGACGTAGGTACCGAAGTACGCTGCCAGCACTTCGTCCTCGCAGCGAGCGGAGAGTTGAATGACTTCATCCTTGTCTATCGTCACCTCAAAGAGGATGGTCACGTGTGAGATTGTTTCCGTAGACAAAAACAGAGCAAGAAGTGATTTACCCTTGTACTCTACTTCCTTGCGGTGGACAAGGTTCAAGCCCCACACGCGCAGTCCATTCACTGTCAGCCTGTGGAGTCCACAGCGCACGGGGGTAATCTGTGGAGGCATGGACCACGCTGAAGCGCGGAGCTTCTTCCACTGCGCGAGAAAATCGGCCGGTGTACACCCGGTGGCAGGGAGCAGGAGTAAGATCGGGGAGAGCGGCGGGGCGATGCAGTAGCGCACGCCCAGCGGCTCGACCTGCAGGGCCACGGGAATCTCCTGCGTCGGCCGGCGGCGGTTGTTGGTGCTGATGATAAGATTGACCTCTGCGGGCTTGTCGCCGACTTCCAATCGCACACTCGGAAAAACCTGAGATACACCGAGGCCGAACATGTTCCAATTCAACTGCAGCTGTGTGATGGTGGCTTGCCGCACAAAGTCGTCACCGCTGAGCACGCGGAACCGGCAGTTCAATATCAGTTTAGTGCCCATCTGCGACCACTGCATCGCCACCTCAAGGCCGTTTCCAGAGTCCGCTGGCAATGTGATGACGTACGCCGGCACCTGGATGCCGCCGACCGTTGAGGTGGGGATCATAAAGGCAGGACTCGCCGGTGCACTCAGCTGCGTGTCGCTCGGCGCCGAGGACGTCGCCGCGGCGAGGCTATTGTCCGCACCGGTCGGGAAGCGCAGTGGATGGCCAGGGTCATCTTCATTGTGGGCATCGTCGTCGTCGTCGCTGCCCTCGCCGTCGCGGGCGTCGAGACCACGCGTACCCGTCGCATCGTTACCAAGGATGTGCCGCAGAGGTTTGCGGATCACAGAGACGAGGCTGCCCATCGTGTTGAGGGCAGCCACGTCGATGGCTGTAGAGTTCTCCGCCACTGCGGTGGTGAGAGCCTGTGGCGGTTCAAGTGTAAGAAAGCGTATCGCTGCCTTCTGATCTTGGGCGAGGAGGCGCCAGTAGAAGAGCGCACGGTCGCGCAGATCCGGTACGGAGGACTCGATGCAGTGCTGAAGCACCTGCGTCAAGGCCGCCTGTGTCTCGCCCGGCACTCTCTCCGGCGACGCGCGCGCAAACATTTTCACGAGCGCTGTCAACACCGCCAGCTGCACCTCGCTCGGCTCTTGGCGGTAGTTGTCCACAAAGAGAGAAATGTAGTCGTCCATTGCGTTGGGCACCGCACGCGGGTACTCCCCAACGACCCAGGCGATCGCCGCCTTGGCCTCTGTGGAGCGTAAGATCGTCAAGGCGCTACACAACACGGGCACGACCTCCAGGTACTGCCCAGGGTATGTACGCAGCACAAGCTGGACCACAACGCAGGCATCCTCCACAATGCGAGGTACACGGCCTTGCAGCAGTCGCATCAGCTCGCCCACACACTCCTTCGCGAGTCCCGGCTGCGTGGAGGCGAGCGTGCCGATGGCCCGCACGCTCTCCCGTGAAACTTCGGCATCTTGATCGCTCGTGTACAGCATGAGCTCCTGTAGCACACCGCGACCCGTCTGCTCGTCGGCAAGACCCACCAGCAGCTGCAGCTTCTCAAGCTTGATGTACACTGGATCGTCGTACTGAACGAGGAATTGCTTCATCCCCTCGGCGAAGTAGCTCTTCAGCTCACCCAGTGCGATCATGGCTTGGATGTTGCGCAGGATCACGTAGCGGATCTCAAACCGCGGTGCGGACGTCATGAGGTGCAGGAAGTGCGAGACCATCACCGGCGCGAACCGCCGCTCCACCACACGCCACTGGTCCTCGCGCACACCTGGGTACGTGCGTGCGTGGTGAAGAAAGAGCCACATGATGCGAATCACTTCGACCACAACGGGCACACTGCCGTAGGAGAGGAACGGCATCACCCGCATCAGCACGCCTTGGCCGTGCAGCAGATAGCGGGTGCCGGCGATGGTCTCCTCGTTGCCGGTCGCGGTGAAGCCAGCGGAGGGCGAGGTGGTCGTGGCGCCGAGAGGGCGGAGGAACGACACCGCGACACCGCGCAAGAGCGACAGCGCCGACCACTCGTTCGCGTGGTCGAGAAGGTCGAGAAGATGCGAGCACGCCGCGGCCACTGTGTCCAGCAGTTCCTCAGGCGCATTACGTTGGTACAGCTCAAGGATGGCTTGCACCGCTGCCGCCGCGACAGAGTGGTTCTCATCCTTCACGAGCTTTCGAAGAAGGTCGAGCAAGGTCGCATCGAACGAGGTGACGGTCGTCACGCAGTACTGCTTTAGCACCGCAATCGCCGCTACCCGTCGCACGTAGGCTTCACTATCCTCCAGGCACCGGCGCAGTGGTGCGGTGGCGAAATCAGCCATTACCGTCAGCTGCAGATTTGTCATGGTGCGCAGCGCAGCACCTCGGTACAGCGGTGAGTCGTGTAGCGTGTCCTTCGCGAACGTCCCGGCCTGTAGCACCGCCTTCTCCGGCTGCAGCTTGCTGTTGTGTACCAAGTACAAGTAGGCGAGACGCTTGATGGGAATACTCTGGTGTGAAGTGAGGGCAGCGACCTCGTTGAAGAAACCAGCCATGTCTTTGCCCATGGTCATGTAGGCCACGATCTGCTGCATCGCCGTCCGCTGGCGATCCTCGTCTTGACTCCGCAGGTCTTCGCTGATGATGCTGGCGTCAAAGCCGCCGCGCATGTAGTTCGGCGCGAAGGAAGCGGTCATGGTGTGGCGAAATGGGCGAAGACAGCTGTGAGACTACTGAGGTGTGTGTGTATGTGTAGACGGCAAAGCAACAGGCCGTTGAGAAGGTGGGAGGGCCCCGCGTGAGTCGGGCGGGAGAGCACAAACAAAGAAAATGAAGACGGCGGAAAAGGGTTGAGTACGAGTTCAAGCAACACAGGAGGGGGAACAGAGAGAGAACAAAGAGCAATAAAAAACAAATATAAGCGAAGAGGGGGAATAAACGGTAAGAACGCAGTGGACGTTCGAGTGAGTAGCTCAAAGCTACAAAGAGTAGTAAGTAAGAAACACGAAGGGTCAGCGAAGGGTGTCGCCTTCCGCCTTCAACAATGAGGTTCGATACAGTAAAACACAAGGAGAAGAGGGGACTACTTGGTCATGATTCGTCAGCGATCAAGGAGGGGGTGAAACAGAGAGGGGAGAGAAAAAAAGGGGGTCAGGAAACAGCGCGGAGAGGAGATGAGCCGCGAGGTGAGTGAGTGAGAAAAGAGGAAGACATGGACGTGTTCACTTCATAAATGCAGCCACCATTGGAGAAGTGGAGAAGCAGAGACAAGCACAGTATAAAATGTAATGCACGTGCTTGAGCTAGCCACGGTGATTTTGTTTGCCAGTTCTTCTTTTCTGTTAATGCTGTTTTAGGTAGACCTCTGTTGTGCGCTGAGTCAGGATTGACAGGGCTTTTCAATTGTACAAAGCAAGGCGTTCTCTCTTCATTTTGATCGAACACACACACACACAGAAGGAAAAAAAAAAAGCGCGATCACCAACGGGAGAGAGGGTCGCGTCTCATGCCAGAAACTTAAGACAGCGAGTCGCATCATGAACAACGTGGCAATCGATGGAGCACACCAAGGCTGCTTTGCACCGCACGCACCGGTACGCGGCAGGCAACAAACAAACCGCGCAGAGGTGGTTCTGGCGCGCACCATCGCACACATCCTCCGACAGCAGCGAGGGACCGATGCCGAGCCACGCACAAATGTCGGCTTCACATCGCTCGTCACGCGTCATGTGCGTTGTTGCGATGGCGGTCACGTCGAAAGGCTTGGAAGAAGCCTGCGCGGCGGATGCGGGAACCCGCTTCACGGGTGCGGCAATCAAGGCGTGGTGGCTTGGGCACGTGGTACTGAGGTGGGCCAGGACGGGCCAGAGCAGTGGTGGCGGCCGCAGTGCCTGCCAGGAAGGTATCAGAAGTGCGCTGCTGTCGGCGCGTGTAGGGCTCTGTGCTAAACGATGGAACTCACTCTCCGCCGGTGGCGACAAGACCCAGCGCTTCCACTGTTCAATCAGCACCAGTTCGCGATGCGCGGCCTGCAGAACATCCGCTGTAGACGACCCACTCATGCAGGAGGCTGACGACGAAGTCGATGGTGGGCTAGAGCGGCTCGCCTCGATTGGAGAGACCGTCGACAGAGCTTCAACCATTAGTGGCTGCCGACCACTCCAGGAAGCCAGGAGGGAAGTGGCAAGGATCGGCGTCGCGGTCTGTGCATCCGCCTTCACCGATCGCGTTGGGGACGGGGAGGTAGGTGATCTAACTCTCTTTGACTTCTCTTCACCGTCCCGCTGACGTTTACCGCCCGCTCGACGACCCCGCGACTTGCCGGAAGCCTCCTCAGCGAGAGGTCTATCTTCCCCTTCCTGTGCCTTTCTTGTGGCATCGCCCGTCGTTTTAACGACTGCACCCGCACTAACGGCTGGATCGCACTCATCATCCTCGTCATCCGCATCGGCGAGAACCTGCAGTGCCAGTTTTTTCACCGACTCTGTTGCACGCAGATAAGCCTTGTGTTGCTCGACGAGGCTCGCAGACAAGGCGACTCGAGACGCCAATAGCGCGGCTGTCGCTGACGAAACACGTCCCGTGCCGTTGCGTTCGTCGGCATCCAAAAAGCCGTCGGACGTGCTGTTTGAATGTCCAGGCGCGACGACAGCGCCGGTGGACGACCCAGTGCCGTGGTCCGTTGCGCGCTTGTCTTTTGCACGCGCACCGCCGGAGGACGCCGCAGACGTGGAGCCGCCGTGGGACCCGAGTCCCGAATGCGCGCCGAGAACCGCCTCCACGTCCACGAAGGCGTTGTCGTCAGAGAGCTGGGCCAGGCGCACCTCGCCGCGCTGACGTGCAGCGCTCTCAACGAGGCCGGCAAGACGGCTCATACGTGCTCAGTGCTTCTATATGACCCCTTCACGTTGCGTACGTGACTACTCTTGTTCCTATAGCTTCGTAAGGAGGTAGAATTGTTGGAGTGAGGGTTGGCTGGTGTGGTTCGTGTCGCAAGCGGATAAGACCCTTTCCGCACGCACTAAATGGTAGGCTATTTGGCTGGTGTGTGTCGGATCGCTATGACTTCTCACGTCCTCTACACGACCGTCGTCTTGTCTGACCTTTTCAGGGGGGGTGGCTTGCTTTTTCAAATCGGATTTGTAGGAAAAATGCTTGCGCCGTGTTTGGCTCGCCTCAATTCAGGCCCGAGCCTTCATTGAGTCCCAGAAGAATCGAAAAGAGAGGGAGAGGAGCGTATGACGCCGTGTCTTTGATCACGCATCACCTTGAGCCAGTTTATTCTGTAACATGGGTGTGTGCCTGTGTGTGCAGGTGCATGCCTCACTGTCGTAACTTTCACGTCTTCTTCTTTTAATGGTCCCTGCTGTGTGCTGCCAAAAGGGATACCTGTGTAGTGCGATGAAAAGTGTGATCTGTATGCGTGTGCGTGAGAGAGAGCGAAGGAGACAGTGTCGAGAGGAGCAGCTGGAGAAGGGGAGTGAGTAAAGTGCTGATATGTGTACACATGATGAAGCCACCAAGGGAAGAGAAAGCGAGCGATCACTTGAATGAGCCAACTCGTGTACCGCTGCACGTCCGTGAAAGACGACCGCCACAGCAAACAACACAAAGCAAGGCGCACAAAGAGTCACAGACAGTCACAACAATGAGGAGCGGTTGGCGTCGCCAAAAGGAAGAAACACATCAGCGTGACGCGCGAGAGAGACTCTCTCCGTCTACAACTGCGTGAGTAAGCGCACACATAGTTGTCTGTGTGGTGGTCTTCGTGTGTCCTGTTTCTTCTCGCCGTCGCACACCGTCAGTCTCGAACGCGCCATCACTGCTTGTGTTGCTATAGTGTGTGGGTGTTTAATAGTATTGTTTTTTTTTTTTGTTTTTTTTTTTTTGATAGTGAAATAAGAAGTCGAAAACAGAGAATGAAGATCATTGTACCAAGTATGGGCAAGCACACAGATTTATCGGTTCGCCTTGGCGACACGCTCGACCTCATCCTTCTTCTTGATGGCGTACGAGTTGGAGCTGCCCTTGGAGCAGTTCACAATCTCGTCGGCGAGGCACTCGGGCATCGTCTTGAGGTTGCGGAAGGCAGCCTCGCGCGCACCCTTGCACATCAGGTAGATGGCCTCATCCACGCGGCGCATGGGGGACACATCGACGGCCTGACGGCGCACCACACCGCCGGAGCCAACGCGGGTGGAGTCCTCACGAGGCGCACCCTTGGCGACGGCATCGACCACCACCTGAAGGGGGTTCTCGTCCGTCAGCAGGTGGATGATCTCCAGCGTCTGCTTGATCAGGCGGGCGGCCTGCAGCTTGCGACCGTTACCGCGGCCCTTGAACATCAGGCCGTTGGCAAAGCGCTCCACGATGGGCATGCGCACCTTGTGGAAGCGGCGACGCTGCCAGCGACCGGCGGAGTGGGGCACGTACACGGCATCCACGGAGATGTGGTTGCGGAGAGCCATCTCGCTCGTCTGCACGCCCTCGAAGGACCACTTGTTGAAAAGCTTGGGGGTCTTGACGCTCATGGTTATGATCTGCTTGAAGGAGTAAACAAGACGTCGGAGAGAAAAAGGAAAGATGCAGCAGATGAGTGCGACAAGTGCAGTCAATAGCAATAGGATTGTAGTGGGTGTGGAGAGGAAGGGGAGAGAGGCGAGAGGAGAGCGAGAGGCCGTCGTGCGAGGTGGTCGCGTGCGAAGAGAGAGAGAAGACGCCGGATGTGGCACGAAGAGATACAGGTGTTCACACGAGGATTGTGACGTAGTGTAGACACGCCCGTTCTACCCTTGTTTCTTTCTGTATGTTCGCCCTGCACGCGCGTGTCTGTGTCTGGACCGCCACCTCACGCGATAGACGTGCCCCGTGTAAAGGCGAGTGATAGAAGAAGAGAGACGATAGCGTGTGATCCCTAACGCGGCGGCGAGTCATTGCCTCGTCTCTCACATCACAGTGACACCGTAGCACGTGGATATCCCTCGCACAGTCACCAGTCGGCCGCGCGGGTTCTCCGCAATGCCGGTGGTACACGCACAGTGACGATTCGCGACATATCTACGCGTGTGTGCTTGCTTTTTTTTTTTTTGTTGTTGTTGTTGTTGTTGTTGCTTTTGAGAGTAAAAGTAAATGAAGGAAAGAAAGAAATGAACTGACGTATCCAAACAGTGCAGAACGCTGCCAAGAAGAGTAGCAGGTACACCAGACCACAATCCGGGGACAGCGCGCCGACAGGCAGGGGTGGACCCCACCCAACGTGCTGCCACACAGATTTATCGGTTCGCCTTGGCGACACGCTCGACCTCATCCTTCTTCTTGATGGCGTACGAGTTGGAGCTGCCCTTGGAGCAGTTCACAATCTCGTCGGCGAGGCACTCGGGCATCGTCTTGAGGTTGCGGAAGGCAGCCTCGCGCGCACCCTTGCACATCAGGTAGATGGCCTCATCCACGCGGCGCATGGGGGACACATCGACGGCCTGACGGCGCACCACACCGCCGGAGCCAACGCGGGTGGAGTCCTCACGAGGCGCACCCTTGGCGACGGCATCGACCACCACCTGAAGGGGGTTCTCGTCCGTCAGCAGGTGGATGATCTCCAGCGTCTGCTTGATCAGGCGGGCGGCCTGCAGCTTGCGACCGTTACCGCGGCCCTTGAACATCAGGCCGTTGGCAAAGCGCTCCACGATGGGCATGCGCACCTTGTGGAAGCGGCGACGCTGCCAGCGACCGGCGGAGTGGGGCACGTACACGGCATCCACGGAGATGTGGTTGCGGAGAGCCATCTCGCTCGTCTGCACGCCCTCGAAGGACCACTTATTGAAAAGCTTGGGGGTCTTGACGCTCATGATTCAGTTCTTCGTGCACAAGAAGCAAACAAAAGAGTTAACGGCAAGAACGCGAAACAGTAGAACAAAGGTGAGCAAGAGGAGTGTAGGGTTGAGAGGTGAAGCGGAATGAGTTTGTGTGTGTGGGGGGGGTTCACGCCATTATGCAATCGAGGCACGCTGAGACGAAAGCGAGAGAGAGAGCGGTTTCTGCTCGTGAGGACGGCGTGCGCGAGGGGAGGCTATATGCGCATACACATCCAGAGAGGCGCACAGGCCGTGCACATGAGAACAAACGCGACAGTTCTGTGTTTTCAAAGGCACGAAGGGCCATGGTACGCAGCTACAAGGAAGTGTTCGTTTCTTCTTCTGTTAAAAGGTTTTAATCGTGACAGGTATTACGAATCAGTGAGAAGAAAAAGAGAACGAAACAAAAATAAAGAGTGCAATTCGGGCAATCAGGGTGAAGGAAACGACAGCCAGCACAGGAGCACAGCACCCATGTGTGTGTGCACGTATGTACGCCTGTACGAGTGTCGCCAAGTAGAACGGGCCACTGCTTCCTCGAGGGTACGTTTATGCACCACGCGTCATGACGGGAGTGGCTTTCTGTCGACAGACACGAAGAGAGAGAGAGACACGGAGCACGAGCCACAAGAGGGGGGTTCCTCGGAGGCACTGTGCTATTGCAGCACGGCGACCACGCGTCACTCTTCCTCGTGCTTTGTCGAAGCTCTTGTTTGCTTCCATTGACGCACGAAAAGCAGGTGAGAATGTCGCACGCTTTCGTGGGAATGCTCTCTTGGTACTTCTTTTTTCCGTTTTTTTTTTCGTTTTCGGCAAACTAAAAGTAGTCACCGTCATCATCCCCGCCGCTGCCTCCGCTGCCATCGAGGCCGCCTAAGTCGTCATCATCGCCGTCCATGAGACCAACCGAGATATCGTCGGCGTCATCGTCGTCCCCGTCCGCGTGTGCGTCTTCATCGTCATGGTAAGTGTGCGTACGGGTGGGTTTAGGACGTTGGTGTAGAGTTGTGTCCTCGTCGTCCTCCCCAACCTCCCCTTCGATGCGGAAGAGCTCGCTTAGCGGAATCTCGTCACGGCCTCGTTTGCGGCCAGCGGCAGTGCTGTGTGTGGTGGCCTGCATGCTCGTAGAGGCTGTCCGCTGCCACGCCGCAACCAAGTCCTGTTGACCCTCCGCCGATACCAGAGTAACCTTCGTACCGCGCCGCACAGGTCGGGGCGGAGCATGGCGCGGAACGGGGCGAACGCGCAGACGTTCGGGCTTCCGCACGACGAACAAGGCCGGCGCAGCTACGGATGCAGACGCTGTCGTACCTGGTGTGGACGAACCCTGCCCAAGGTCACCTTGTCCAATCCACGGCGTGCGTGCCGGGTACTCTATGTGGGCTGTGGTGAATAGGCTGTAGAGCTCAGCCGGAAGACCTGCCACTTTAGCCAGCTGCGTCAATTCCGCGCTCACAGTCTCTGCGCTGGGCACCGACGGGCACGCCATGGTTGACGGCGCAGATCCATCCGCCTTGATGCGGCTTCGAGGCCGCGTCGCTCGCCAGCACGGCAGTAGGCGAGGGTAATGCATACCATTCAAAGGCTCAGACAACGCTCTCAGAGGCGCATCTGGTTCCTCCCCCTGTTGGCGTGCGAGGGAGCCCGCTGGGGCCGACGGCTGAACAAAGCAATCGAAAAATGTGCGCAGGGATGGTGGGGGGTGTGCGGCACGCGGGCGGGGGCAGCAGACCGTGTCGGAATCCACGCTAGGGAGAATCAACGCGGGTGCCGTTTGAGGAGAAGGAGACCCATCACGACCCGCCAAGGCCCCGGACCGCCTAGGGGATGAGACGGACGGGAGTGGTGCCTGAACCACGTAGTAGCGGTACGGGCGTGGGGGATACAAGGCACCTTCATAGGTGCTGATAACCACGCCCGCTTGTGTCTTGTCAGGGCGACTGCGGCCAAATGTACCCCGCATTTGCTTGTTGTGGCGTGTACTTGTGAGGACGACTGTGTGGACCGGCTGCGGTGTGCAGAAGCGCGAAACAACGATCAGCCCAGCCGCTTGACAAGGAGACGAAGGAGGGGAGAAAAAAGAAACAAAAGCTGGGAAAAGAGCGTGTGTGTTTGCCTGAGCGCTTCGTGATGGCAGAGAAGCCACAACGGAGGGGGAGGGGAGATGCCGAGGGAACGAGGAGCGCTGCCGTGTGAGACGCGTAGGAAAAAAGAAAAAAGAGGTGGACGACAAGGATGTTGGGGGGAGGGGCGTGGATTAAAATGGGAGGTAGGGGTGTTCCCTACGGTGGCGCGTGAATGCGGAAAGGGAGAAAAAATTGTGTGGCTCTTAGACGTACATGCGAGCAGGCGCTTCTTTTTTTCTTTTTTCTTCGTTCGTTCTTTCGTTCTTTTGGGCTCGCGTATGTTCCCTCTTCGCACAAGGACAGGAACCGTTGACGAGCCTCGCACGTACGCTGAGTTTGGGCCTCTGCACTGGGCTTACTCCTCGTTATTTTGGGATTTGAGGTTTGCGTGTCCTTTGTGGCGGTCTAGGTGGGAGTTGTCGAGGCTTGCCTGTCGCCTGTGCAACGTACACATACAGGGAAGTGAATAAATTGCAAAAGGAAAAAAAGCATGTGATGTACATGTGTCGCGCCAAGCTGGTTTTTGTATCCATGTACATGTCTTTCTGTTCGCTTGGTTGCGTTCTTGTTAAGCAATTGAGAGGAAAGGGAGAAGACGAAAAAAAAAAAAACAGACCGCAGGTGATGAATTCTAAATAAGACAAGAGAGTGTGAAACTCAAAAATGTTTAGGAAAAAAAAATGTAGAGTAGCTGCGGCGCCAATGGGACACTTGTCGACGGCGTCTGTAGGCTGACGCGTGCGAGAGTGGCACATGCGCACGTTCGATCACAAAATAAATAAAAGAAGTGAACAAAAAGAGAAGGGGAACATGGACAGGAAAAGAAAAAAGTGAAACTCGATGAGATGCGCCATGATGAGGAGAGCAAGAGAGCGAACCGCAGAGAAAGGGAGAGAGACGGTACTCCTTAGGCGTCAGCTGAGCTCTCTCCCTCTCTCTCTCTCGCATCACGACTCTTTAAGGGAAATGATATACTTCGCGAGGTGTTTCGTTCGCTGACGCGGATGCCTCTTGTGGTGCGACGAATTCACGCTGACTTCTAGGGGTATTCACTGTGGAGAAGACGCGCCCACCTGCCTGTACATCTACCCCACGGTTGCTTGCGATGGAGGACGCACGGCTGCGGGTCTTGCTCGGCTCAGCAATGTTGTGTCCCTGGATCACGAAATCTAGATCACCTGGTTTCTCCGCGTGTGAGACGCTGTCGAATCGCGACTTTGCAGCAGGCGCCAGGCTTCCACGACTACTGGGAGCGCGTGGGTAACGCTGCGCGGCCGAGGAGAAGTCGTTCTTGTTGTTGCCGGCGTTCGACTGACTACGGCTTTGACCGACAAGACCACCGAACTGGCTTGCGCTAACTTGCTTCAGCCGCAGTACAGGCACCACGCCCGCAGTACTTGGCGAGCGTGCTGCAGGAAGATTGGGAGAAGGCGAGCTCATAGAGCCTTTACTGCTGCGATCCCGCGGCGTGTGTTGGAAGGGTGAGGTGCTCTGCCGCGCCGCTTGCCTCTCGAGCTGCTCCTGTAATTTGCTCTGACGTCGCTTCTCTTCGCGACGGCGCTCGCGCATACGCTCCTCAATAATGCTAATGTAAGGGTCGCCAACGTACTGAATGCGACCGTCTTCCATCTGTGCTTTGAGTTGGTTTGGAATGAGTCGTGAGCGAGAAATATCAGCGTCTTGTTTTGCTTTCTTGCGTCGCAGCCTCGCGGCTTCCTCAGAGGCTGAAGCCTCAGAGCGTTTGCGCTCTCGCTCACTGATCTCCTCAAGCTCCACATCGAAACTCTCCAATATGGCGACGATACTCTTGCGCATTTCATAGCCGATCGATGCACGCGATGCCATTTCGTCAGTCATGAGAGACTGCATCGCCTGATGACGGAGCTCATCCTCTTCTGCCTCAAGAAGTTCATCCATCTCCACTTGTTGGTTTTCGAGAATAAAGACGAGATCTCTCTCCTCATCGTTCTCCAGGTCATCGCGTTGTTGGGCTTCCTGTTGGATTAGTTGTCGCAAGAGTTTGTGGTTCTCCTCTTCGCGATGCTGCTGTTCAAGCCATTCTTGCTCCACGCGTTTGCGTTCTGCCTCTGCCCTGGCGACGGCTTCGCGCGCACGACGATCCTCTTCCTCCTTCAGTCGACGCAGTTGATCCCGCTCTTCACGTTCAGAGGCCTCGAGGGCTAAACGTGCTTCCTCCTGCTCCCGCAGACAACGTTGACGGTCCGCCTCTTCCTGTGCTAAACGAGCCGCCTCCTTTTCTTTTTCTTTCCGGAGGCGCCGTTTTTCGGCTTCTTCGCGGGCAGCACGTTTAGCCTCGGCCTTGAGACGCGCCTCTTCCTCTTCTTTTTCTTTCTGGAGGCGCTGTTTTTCGGCTTCTTCGCGGGCAGCACGTTCAGCCTCGGCCTTGAGACGCGCCTCTTCCTCTTCTTTTTCCTTCTGGAGGCGCTGCCTCTCAGCCTCTTCACGAGCGGTGCGTTCAGCTTCGGCCTTCTTGTTCTCTTGTTCGATTTTTTGGCGCTGTCTCTCCGCCTCTTCCTGCTGCTCCCGTGCTTCGTGAGCAATGCGTAGACGTTCAGCCTCCTCTTTTTCAGCGCGCTTTCGGCGCTCTTCCTCCAGCGCTTCTTCGCGACGTGCCTGAGCTTGTGCGTCGGCTGCGCGCCGCTTTGCCTCCTCCTCCTCTGCGCGATATTGAGCCTCGAATTCATCTGAGGTGCCAACAGCCTTGTTGAGCCGATCACGGAGACTCTGACGCGCTGTAACAGCCTGTTGTTTCGCACCAGTGGAGTTACCTTCGCCGAAAAGACGCTGGCGCAGCTCATTCATAACACGCTGTACTAATGGATCGCCATTTTTACCGTCGGCGTCCAGCTGCTCCAACTGACTGAGTAGCTCCTCGTTGCTGGGCCGACGTAGGTTGTCAGAGTGTTGTGTGGCCTTGTGGGGTTTGGCCGCTCGCTGCTTTCGGCCCTCTCGGTTGCCACTGGCTCCCTCATTTGTCGGTGAAAACGGGGTCAGCTCATCGCCGCGGTCAGCTACATTTTTACTGCGTTTGCCCCTCAGTAATTGGCCAACATCATCGCTGGTGGGTACAGCAATCGGGACGCCATCAGATCCCATGAGGACAATGTACGCGGCGTGGGGAACAGCGCGATGCTTTCGACCACTTCCGTCTTTAATATCGCCTGCCTGCGGAAAGCCATTAGCGCCGATAGGAACGAACTGTTGATGTTGCGCTTGGCCCATTGGTGCGTGGCCTGAAAAAGCACCACCAGCTGGAGTGAAGTCAGGAGCAGAAAAATATGGTCCAAACTGCGGTGGGGCACCGGTGGGAGTCACATTCCCATTATTAAGTGGGGGCAAGCCTACTGCACCAGGAAACGCACCGTTTGAGCCTGACGGGTGGTAACCTCCAGGACTATAATAATAATAATATATGCCTGTGATGGGATCAAAATATCCGCCAGTGGGTGCATCGCGATTAGAAGACACATTGTCAGTCTGCGGAAACGAGAGAGGTGTTTCTTTTTCCCTCAAAGGTGGTTGCTGACTTGGTGAGCCACCATTGCTATTGTTGCTGCTTCTAGGTGGCGCAGAATGTGGTAGTGGTGCAACTCGTGGTGAAGTCGGAGACGGACGCCGCGGTCTATCAGTGCGTGCATCACTTTTTCTGGTGTGCTGACGCTCGTCATCGGCGCGGCGACTTTTGCTGCTTTTGTCTTTGTGTCGATTACCGCGGGTCCTCCGTCCGGATTGTTCAACGTTGTGACAGGAGCAACGGCAATCACTGCTGCTGCCGGAAGCTCCGTGCATTTGCTCAGACGTGGCGCTCACCTTCGTTGCCTTCTTGTGCTGTGCGCGCGCTCTGCGGTATTTCTTGGCCCGCAAGCAATGCCGGCACGGACGGTCTTCTGCGTCAGAGTCAGAGCTACCGCTAGAGCTATCATAGAATGAATCGCTCCAGGAGTCCGAGAACGTCGAGTTCGCTTCAGTACTACTGTCGCTGTTGTAGCTGCTGTCAGGAATACGGCGGTGGGTATGGCGCTTTCTTTCATGGCCACGTCGCTTGTGCTTGGCGTGTATAGCGTCATCGCTTTCGACATACTTTTTGCGGTGTTTCGTGCGCTCTCGATCCTCATTCACGCCGCGTTTGCGTGACACAGGTGAGAAGTTCTTTGGCTCTGGCTTGCTGCGGTGCGCGTAGATTTCGGAATCGGGTGTGGAAGTCAGTCCGTTTGTGAGCGACGGCAAAGGTGCTGAATTTGCCGGAGAGCGGTTCACCCGGCGGAGCTGGCCGTGAACCATGATGTACGAGCCGTCCGGGTACATAAGTTCACTGAGATCCCGCTGTTCGAGATCCCGCAATTGCGAAAACGGCGTGGCGGCATGTGTGGAGCGTCCGGGTGACATGCCTGACGACGCAGGAATTGGCGGCAATTTCGTACTACTGAGGTGTGGCCACGGAATGACAGACTCTGGGTTTGAGGTAGCCGCGTATAAATGACCAATGCGTCGATGAGTCGTCTCCACGGATTTTTTACGAAGATAGCTCTTGTCAGCCGCTTTTATCCGCACATTTTCCTCCTCATGACACATGGGACATACACACGTGTTTCGTGCGCTAGCCTCACTAGCCACGCAAAACGGGCATTTTTGTGCACTTGTAATTGGTGTTGTCATGATAGCTGCTCCCAAGAGAGAGAGAGAGAGAAAAGACTCAAAATTGCGGTATCGCTCACGTCAATTCTTCTCAACGAGGATTTTGTCGTTTCAATGCCGACTCAGGTGCGAAAGGCGCGCGAAACACCTCCGAGCAAGCGTTAAAACCGCCAAGAAATAGATGGATCTCACAAACAGACACGATTTATCGACTTTGTGTAAATTCCAAGAAAAACAGCGAGTGATGACAAGTACGGCCAGAAAGAAAAGGAAAGACAGTTTTTGTATTTTATTGTTTGGTTACGGGCAAGCACAGCATGATTAAAAGCATATATATATTATTAATATTATTATTATTGTTATTATTATTATTATTTCCAAAGGCGAGAGGGAGAGTACGTGCGAAAGGTGTTTGGACATCGCGCAGAGAGAAGAACGTGTGAGAGTAAAGCCAGTACGAAGATGAATCAGAAGGAGGCAAGACGAATAAAAAGTTAGTCCATAATAACAGGCGAAGAGGCGCCTCAAAATGAAGGTGGGAGTGACTGTTACTCATTATTTATTTACTCTCACTTGTGAGTGGGATGAATGAGTGCCGAATGAACACAAATGTGCTACCGTGCTAAAGCGCAGCGGAGAACTGGTGGACGTGCGATAGTAGATCGGCGTACGAATCAGTCCAATTTCTTTTATTCTTACCGTTGATATATATATATTTTTTTTATCTTACAGTGTGTGTATTTCTGAGTGACATTTGTAAACGAAAATGCCCGACGCCATAAGCGATGGCAATGAGCTTCCAGGTGCGCGGACGGAAGAAGAGAGACGAACCTGCAAGCAAAACTACCAATACTTCCGGCCAAAATCTGAAGTGCCGAGCAGCGCACACAAGCGCAAAACGGCTTATCTGCCGCACAGCGGTGAGGTAAAAGAAAAAGGCTTGAAGATGTTGAGGAGAATTCTAATGACAGCGTCACTTCTCCCCCACCACTTCAATATATTATGTTCAACAAGTCTTTCTCTCCTGTCTTGACCCAACAGTGGAACAAATTGGCTGCTAGGGGAAATATTGGAGAAAAAGTCAAGCAAAACACAATGTGAGCGAATTCCATGCAGGTGCAACTGTCTCTGAAACAGACCACGGTTTTAAACGAAATTGGATTACAGGCGCGGTCAGAGGATCACTGTTGAGATGCTACGGATACGAGGGCATTGGAACACGACTACCATTTCAGATTCAATTAGGACGTGCATTTCTTTTTTTTTTTTTTTCACCGTGGTGTTTGCTCGAAAATCACGCAATCAACCGACTACGCGACATAGCGCCAGCAGCACGAATGATAATTTTTCACAGACGAGAAGTGAAACAAAACAAGTACGGGTGATCACATACAGAGAGAGACGGAGTGACGGTGCTAGCCAATACGTTGCCACACACACACACACACATACCTACAGCGAGCCGGAGCGTAGGCGCGAACTGGGTGCACATTGGCCAGTGAGAAAACAAAAAGGGGAGTACAGCTGTAGTCTCCCACTAACGTTTTCCATCACATGTGCAACAAAAAAGGGGGGGTTCTTTCCGAGCACTTGTAAAACAGAACAAAATCGAGCAAAAAAAAAAAAGCAATTTCGTTGTCCGGTCTCGCTCGATCCGCTCTCTTTTTTTGCGTCAAGACAAAGCACCTGTGATTTCGCGCTTGCTCATTCAGTTTTGCCGCTCAGTCGCGTGGTCTCTTCATGGACTTTTCACCAGGTGTGGTGTCTGCGCGCCCGCCGATTCTCTTTGCGCGCGGTGGACTACCAGGGGGTGGGTTGGGGATTGGGCCCGAGCGCTTTTTCAGGATGCACACCACTTTTTCACCTGTGGAAAGCGTGTATTCTTCGGTCGGTAATGTGACACACGTGACGATGCCTCCTTTAGACGGGTTGCCTACACCGAGAATCGACGTGCTTGGAGCCGCCGCTGCCGCAGTGGGCTCCGGAGCAGATGTCGGGACTCCGATCAGCGAAAGCAACTCAGCCGCCGACACAGTGTCGTCCGTTTTGGTGCTTTCTTCTGTAGGTTGCTTCCTTTTTTCCTCTTTGTCAGCCACCGGTTCTGGGGTTTTCGGCGCCGATGTGGGCGGATGCGGCACAGCTGCACCACCTGACGCACCAAGACTAGCAAAGCTACTTTCATCGTTGACAACCTTGATAAAAGAGTCCTGCGTGGCGCTTTGAGCGGCGGCCGCGGCAGCAGCAGCTTCTGCAGCCGCGCGTGCCTTCTCTTCTGTGATTCGTTCCTCTTCAGCTTGCTTTTTCTTTTTTCGCTCTTCTTCGGCGGCAGCTTCCATTTCTCGCCGAATTACTTCACTGCGCTCACGGCGCAGTTGCTCTTCAGTTTCCTGCGTTCTGCGACGCACAAGTGCGACAGCCTCCCGCTTCTCTTGGAGACGGTTGTTGTACCGGCGGAACAGGGGGTGGCTGACGGAGAGAAAGCTAAAGCGAGGTGTGGTACGAAGCAGCTCGTCATAGTCAAGAGGAGGGGCTGCAGGTTTTTTCCCGTCCGCAGCGTCCGCCGTTGGCGCCGCAAGGTTGGTTTCCCGATTTTCGTCGTCGCGGATGGTCATGGCAATGAGCTCGGATATGGGACCAACCGATTGCATTTTGATGACCAGGTTCAAACTCTGCGTCGTGTTGACAAGGGTAATTAAGTCGTTGCGTGACTCGATGAATTCACCGTTGACGTCAAAAATGATGAAGTGGCAGGGAACATTCGCTTTCGCTGCGAGGGAACCTTTGGTCACCTCCACGACCTCGGCGTCGTCGCTCAACCGTAGGCCGAGCTTTTCAAAGGGCTCACCAACGAAGCGCTTCTCAATGCGACGGGTCATGCAGCCGGTGGCATCCGCACCCTTTCGGTTGTCAATTTCGAAACCGCCGCTCTTGAGCTGCTGCAAAAAACTAGACATGTGCAAGTGCCCCGCGCACCTGAATAAAGAGTAACAAAGGGAAAAAAAAGAACAATACGAGACTACGATGCAAGTCCCGAAAAGGTTGTGACACCCGTTCTTTCAGCGAAGAGGAGAGGGGGGCGTGGTGGTTGGTGGGGGCTGGGGGGCGTGGGGGTAGGCGGCTGCCGCGTGCGGCGTGCGGCGCGGCGTTTTAGGGCGGGGGCACGCCGGATGGGGGGGAGAAATCCTTCGGCCGTGCTGCCAGCGCCACCCGCGCGCCCGCCCTAACACACCCCTATGTACCGTGTTGCGTAGCAACTTTACGGTGGATGTGTTCTCGATAGTATAGTGGTTAGTATACCCGCCTGTCACGCGGGTGACCCGGGTTCAATTCCCGGTCGGGAAGCTTTTTCCCTATCAGCCAACCTGCGAGAAAAAGAAAACCGAAAAAGTCATCCGTGACAGGATTCGAACCTGCAACCCTCTGATCCGTAGTCAGATGCTCTTCCATTGAGCCACACGGACTGTTGACCCAATCCAACCTAACAGCACGTGTGAATACTCAAACAACAGATGCTGTGCTTCTCAAATTTCAGAAAGACCCTCACGGCACGTGCGAGTGTGGCGCAGTCGGCAGCGCGTGGGTTTCATAATCCCAAGGTCGTGAGTTCGAGCCTCACCAGTCGCATACTTTTTTTACCTCTCAGGAGGAGGAAAAGGGCACGCGCAAAAAGTGCGCAAACAGAAGGGTTCGAACCTTCGCGTGAGATCACACCTGCTTAGCAGGCAGGCGCCTTAACCACTCGGCCATATTTGCTCGGATACTGGCCTGGAAGTACCGCGGGAGGAGTGACTGTACGATGACGAAGCTGTGTGAAAAGTTCGCAAACAGAAGGGTTCGAACCTTCGCGTGAGATCACACCTGCTTAGCAGGCAGGCGCCTTAACCACTCGGCCATATTTGCTTGTGCGTGGACGTCGCGGCGTTGTGGGAATCCGCCCATCCACCGTTCGGCCTCGACAGCGCAAGGGAAACCACAAGAGTCGCCGTCTCAATCTCTGAGTGCTATCTGCCTTTCGGCCACCACAGTATTGGAAGGTGGAGAAGACACGAAACACTCATGCACCTGTCATACTCACAACGACAGCACACACACACACACTTCGATCTCTGAGTGCTATCTGCCTTTCAGCCACCACAGTGTTGGAAGGTGGAGAAGACACGAAACACTCATGCACCTGTCATACTCACAACGACAGCACACACACACACTTCGATCTCTGAGTGCTATCTGCCTGTCAGCCATCACCAGTTGGAAAAGATGGAGAAGACACGAAACACTCATGTGAACAAGGCAAACGGCAACACCGAGAAACCAAAACAAACAGAAAAAGAAGAGAACTGTGGAGGTAGGCAAAAGAGAGAGAAAGAGAGAGACGAGAGCGGTGTGACGATGTGGGTAAGGGTCTGGAGGATTGAACAGCACGTGTGTGTACGTGTGGTGTTGGGATTAGGGTGTTGCGTACCCCCAAATGGCACAGCGCGGTTGATGTGGCACGTCTTACTTTTCATGGCAACTGATAGTGGCTTCGCGACGGCTGTGGGGATAACAACTCTGGTGTAGAGGTACATGAATGCGTGTGTGTTTCTTTTTGATGTTTTTTCGGGTGCGTCGAAAGGCAAAAGTAGTCGCAGCAGCGAGAAACGTGAACCATTCATAAGACCAACAAGACCACACGTGTGTGTGTGTGTGTATATAGGGGGCTAGGTCTCGACATTTCCTACGCTACCTAACAGGACGAGAACATATAGTTGGGGGAAAAAAACAAGTAAAACAAGGACGATGCGTGCATCACCTAAACTCTGTCAGGCCTCGCTGCCCTGGTGTTGGCGGGAGAGCCGTCGTTGGGGCGGTGGCGCTGGTGTGCGCACGACCGTCATCGGCGTCATGCTCCCACCCGTCGTGGCGCAGCTGGTCAGGCCACCCTCACTCGTCTGCGAGGATCGCACGTGCTTGGCATCTTCCATCAGCGCACCGCGGTCCCAGCGATCCAGCGCTCTCGACGGTGTCGCGTTCTTGGTCGCAGTCGCTGCAGGACTTGGTGGGGGACGCAGCGGTAGCGTGCCTCCGTCGTCGTCCGCTCTCGCACCACTGGCACGGAATAGCATCACACGCCGCACAAGGCTGGCCGACACAGGCACCACCCCATCACTCCAGTCGGATGGCGCCACGCTGTTGCTTACGTCGCTGGTTGTGCGCATCACCACTATCGCATCGGTGCTCGAGTGGGTGGTGTTGGTCGTCGTTGTCGCTGTGCGCGCGCAGAGGGAGGAAGGTAAGCTGCTGTTCGACGGGGTGGTCAGAATCACCGGCGTGGCTGCGATGAAGCCAGCCCCAACGACGTCGCACTGCAGGCGCCGCCACTGAGCCAGCTCACTCGGCGTATAAAACTCGTCGTCTAACCGGAGCAGCGCCACCTCCGAGGTGGTGGGGTCATACACACTGCGGCGCTTGTCCTCGTTGTCGGCACCCTGACCACTGCTCACGGAAAGGTCAACGCGCCGAAAGCGACTTTGCACGGGCGTGCCATGATCAAAGCTACCCGACATATCATCATCATCGCACGCGTCGTCTTCACTGTCGTCGTCCACTGTCTCGAAGTTTGGCGCACGATAGGAAAGGGACTGGCCTTGTATACTGGTGTGTGCGCTGTCATTCGAGGACGAAACACCGCCGCTCGCCGTCTCGCGAGGGGTGAGGATGTGCCGGCGCGCTTCACCACTGGACTTGGCGAGCTGGCGCAGCGCTGTCCACGGTTTCATGTCACGCAGACGCGCGCTGCCACCACTACCACTGCGGCGGCGGCGGCGCGGTGCGCTCGCAGGCATCGGCCACTGGTCATCGAGCGCATCAACGGCGGCGAGATCGACCAGTTCGTAGTCGTGATGGTCCTCATCGTCGGGGTCAAGGCCGAGATCGTACGCAGAGGCGGCCGTCGCCTCCACCACCGTCACCGAGCGCGATGCCGAGGAGGCGTGACTCATACGTGCGCTTGTTGGGCGGCTCTCATGAGCGTGTAAGCCGTAGGTGTCTATTGAATTGTCCTGGCTCCGTCCTTCACGCACAACAAGCGGCGCGTTCATCTCCAACGACGGCCGCTCGCGTGAGTGGGGCGACCCTCGACTACTGCCGTCTTCGAGCGAGCGGTGGTACGCAACGGTGAGTTTGTGCAGAGGGCCGTCGTCCGCCCCCTCCTCCGCACTGCCACCCGCGCTACTCGTGCTGGCAGTCGTATCGGTGCGTGTGGTCAGTGCGGTCAGCCCATGACGCGTGGACGGATACGCCTGAGTAGCGTGGCCACCCGCACCACCGTCGGCGCCGGTGTGACCGCGTCGCGTGTCAGGGCCATGGCCGAACAGTGGCATGGTATGTAAAGGCGAGAGAGAGAGAGAAAAAAAAGAGAGAAACAGAGAGAAAGGAACAAAAAGGAGAGCTCGAGAGAGAATGAAGGTCTGGGCACAGAGAGAGAGAAATCAATGTTGAAAAGAACAGGCAGTCAGGAGAGGTGCGAATGCAAACAAGATGCAAACAGAGAAGTACACAAGAAACCAAAAAAAAAAAGAAAAAAAAAAGAAAGAACAGTGAGTGAGACTACTTTGTGAGAGGATCGCAAGCGAAGTGAACCTAAATAGAGTGGAGACACGGTCGATAGATATAATCGTCGCTCTGTGAGTAAAAGTAAAAAGAGTGGCGAATGTGACTGCTACAAGGCGTCTCCACTGGGTATAGTTGTTTGTGTGTGGGTGTGGGTGTATGGACGGTTTTTCTCTGCACGGTGTGCGATCCTTTTCTACCTTCTCGGCTTATGAATTCCTCTCGCGTCTGCGGTGGGGGGCCTGGTCGGTGAGCAGGGCAGCCCAACGTATGTGCGAGAGAGAGAGGAATGGGGAGAGAGAAAAATGTGTTTAGATCGACTAAGATATATGCGGCGGTGTAGTGAAACGTCGTTTTGAAGAATTGCGACTGGGAGATTCAGCGCCACCAGTGAGGAACAGGTGGGAAAAGAGGAGACGGATACGGGGAGGGGGAAGGGTTGTAAGTCTGAACAGGAGACGTGATCACATGTACGCCAGTGAGTGCAATGATGGTGCAGGCAGAGCGCGACGCACAAAAACACACTTGAGGGGAGAAAAAAGAGGAGGCCTTAGACATCTCTTCCCCTTTCCTTTCTCTCGCTCTCGCGCTGACAGACACAGAGAGAAGCGCGCGCGACGGGGAGGAGAGAGGGAGAGGACTGTGCAGATACGCATTCGGTTTGCGTGATCGTTGTCCACGCGGTGTAGATGGTGGTGGGGTGTCGACGTCTCGTCCATATGATACGTTGTCATGATCCGGCCGCGAGACGCATGCAACATGGAAAGAAAAAAGAAAAAAGAAGAAAAAAAAAAGAGAAGAGAAGAGCATAGCGTGCTAATAATTGAAGCAACGTGTGAGAAGGAAACACACCACGAGAGCGACGAACAAGGTCGCTTACTGTGCGGCTTGCCGAGATCCTTGTCCGCGTCGGGCATGTCCGTCGGGGTCCCATTCATCGACCTCTTTGCCCATGAGGAAAGACAGAGCAGTTGCGAGAGGCACACGCTTTTCCCCTGCTGTCGCATCAGACGCATTCGCTTTGGACCGCCTCTCGTGCGTACCCGCCTCGTTCTCCTCGTCCGTGTCTGAGTCATCTGAACTCGCCGCGGCGGTGCGATTCGCTTCGGTACCATGGCCTGGGCTGAGCCGACGCCGTGAGCCGACGCCCGTCTCTGCACTGCGCTCCGCTGCTCGGTCACGTTCATGATCGAGACGCTTCCGCTCTCGGCGCATCAGAACGGCGGCAGCCGCCTGCGCCTCCGCCTGTGCTTCACGCTGTCGTCTGGCGCGTGCCCCTTCCACCGCCACAATGACGCCGCGTAGGAGTTCAGTGGCTTGTGTGCACCATTCGACAGACTGTGCGTCGTGCACCGAAAGCACAATCTGGGCAGTGGTGTCGCGTGCGTCCGATTCGAGAGGCTTCTCTTTGACGTCCGCACCTGTGACGGCAGAGGTGGGGGTTGTGCTTGTGGGAAGAGACACCTGACCCGTCGCATCCACACCGACAGACCGCTCACGCAGCGCGCCGTGTGCGCCCACAAGAAGCAGCTCTAGCGCCCCCCGCTGCCGGAGCACGGCACGATACCAACGGGGGTCGTCCAAGTCAATGGCAACGTCCGCCGTGCGCGTTGCACCGCCCGCACTGGCACTACCCTCACGGACAGAGACCGTCCAGGTCGAGAAGAGGCTCTCGATTTCGCGAAGGTGTTCACGCACAGATAAGAGGTCATCGCCGGCATCGTCGCGAGTGAAGAGTGTGGCGAGAAAAGAGGAGAGTTCGCCCTTGGCCACGGCTGCCCGCGCGTTCTCCAGGCGGATTTCAAGCGTCACGTTGCACGTGATGAGACCGCGGCTAACTTGCTGACGCTTCCTCTGCTCCTCCATCTCCTTCCGGCAGAAGACGACCGCACTGAGTCCCTCCTGTGCGCAGTCGACAACACTGGTACGGCTCATCGCACTGCCTAGTGTCAAGAACGAAGACGTCACCGCTGTCGGCATGGGCACAGCTGAGTCCGTCGCCATACACGCAGAGGCGTCTTCCTCCGTTGCTGCAAAGCCCGCGGCCTGCAGCAACAGTACGCATCCGGGTACCGGCCACAGCTCCTTTGACAAGACGCTGTTCGACAGTCGCAGTCGGCGAAAACGAGCATTCACTGGGTCACGCACAAGATTCTCGAAAATGGTGTAGAGGTGTTCGTACGCCTTGCGGCGGATGTTGTGGGCAGAGGCGCTATGCTCACGTAGCTGAAGCTGCACCAACACAGTTACCGTAGTGCGTAGATGCGTGAAACGACTGGTGATCTCCTCCGCAATCGTCGGATGAAGGGGCGGCATGCTGGTAGGGATACTTTGCGAGAGCGGTGATGGCGGCACCGGCTCCGTGTCGCTTGCGGCCAATGGGACGGCTGAGTTTGTCATCGTCACTGCAGGTGAAGTGCTGCTACTTGTGGCGGTGCATGAGTCCGCGCCACGCTCTCCACTTCCGCTGCCGCCAAGCAGCTTCGCCTTGGCCTGCTTGAACTCATCCTCCGACAAGGCGCCAAGCTTGTACAAATCAAAAAGCTCTTTCAGCTCTCCGGAAAGCGACATGGGGCGAGGTGCCTCCCGTTTCTTGTGTGTGTGTGTGTGTGTTTACACGTCAATGTCGCGTTGAGTGAGTATAAGCAAAGACTGCTGAGGCATGGAGAGAACAGAGGAGGAGAAGAACATGAGCTGAAGCTTGGGGAGTATGTGTCCATGTGTGTGGTGTCAATGGCGTGCTCGAGGGGCTGCCGCGCACCCAAAGAAGAGCACAGTTCGTGTGCCGATACGTCATCTCCTCATGGCTCTTTTGCTTCGCCCTCCTCTTGTACCAGGTAGCGTATTCCCGTGCGTGGGACGGCGAAGGAAAGGGGTATAGTCATGAAGACGCGGAGTTCTCACAAGAAGCGATGACTCGGAAAGGCCTTGTTTTTTTTCTTTTTTAAACAAGAGCGAAATGACCAAGACAACACCTGGCACGTGCCTGAGGTGGTGAGTGGTTTGTGGTCATTGCTGCGGTTACGTTTTTCTTTGTTCGCCGGATCTATGGCTACGTGTAGACATGCGTGTGTATGTTCACCATCTAGAGTGCCGACGCCGGTTTTCGCGCTGATTGCCATTTCTATGTGCGAGTGCGTGTGTGTATAGGATCGGCGCGCTTGCTCACCACGCCGCGCCACACGCAATGATATACGTGTCCTTGTCGACCCTTCCCCCCTCTCAGGATTAAAAACAGAACAAAAAGAGAGAGAAAAACAGTCAATGCGGGAAGAACTGTCGACAGTGACAATCCTCGACCGCGGCAAGAAGACTGCGCTTGAAGAATTGCAGCACGTACGTCTTCTCTGTGTGTTCTGTGTCATCCTGGAGAGCCCAAGTCGGCGGTGTCGCCATGGCCGTCGTGGTGGTGGTCAGCTTGGTCAGCGGCGTCTTTTCGTGGCTCGAAGGTGTCTGCGAGGCCATCAGTGGCCGAGAAGAAGCAGAGGAGGCACGCGCAGACGTAGGCGTGGGGTCATCACTGCGGCTCTTCTGCCGAGTGCGACTGGAGGGCGTCGAGACGTGTCCTGGATCGCGGGCTGATGGTGAGGCGTGTCCGGTGGTGGGACTGTCTTCTTTCTTGTCATCGTACTCGCACGTGCCAGGCGGTGCAAGGGGCGTGAAGTGGCCGAGCGTTGTGTCGCGGGTCATCTCTTCGCCACGTACAGAGGATGGCCTCGATGGACGCGCGGGAGTCGAATGGCTCTCGTCGCCACCACGCGTCGTCCCGCCCTCCGTCCCCAGAGACACGCGTTGGTCGGACTCTCGTCCCTTGAGTGGATGCTGCAGCACCTCGATCTGTACCTCAAGCGACATCATCATCCGACGAAACACCTCGAAAAGCACATGAAACGGTGCGTCCTTCAGCTGCGCGGCGGCCCAACGCACCAGCGTCTCTGCGGGAGCCTGCGTCGGTGAAAAGGGAGAATTCTCCGCTGTCGCGTCAGCTGCTTTTTCGCCCACATCGCTCACCTCGCTTTCCGCCCGCTCTGTGTGCGCCGATTCCGACGTGCCGTCCGCGTCCTTGTCGCTCGCGTGCGCAGTGACGGTGATCGGTTTCACGGCCCGACGACGGCGGCGGCGGCGCTGGCCAAAGTACCGCGGTGGAGGACGCTTCAGCCGCGTGGCGGCAGGGCGTTGAGAAAACGAGAGGGGATCTCTCTGCGACTGTCGCGCAGAGCCTTCGCCACCGAGCCCACTACCACTGCCATGTCCGTCGGCCTCACCCGCAGTGAGGCTCTCTGGCTGTGATGAGAACGTAGGCTCCTGTAGGTCCTTGTAGATTTCGCAAAATCGAATGACACCCCGATTGATGCGGTACAGGCTCAGCACTGTCGTCTCTTTTAGCTCCAGCGCCTTGAGACGGTAGCGCTGGTCTTGTGCGGAGCGCGAGGTGAAGAAGGTACGTACGTTGCGGGTGATGAGATCGATGTCATCGTGGTACTGCGAAAGACACGTGTAGGACTCGTTCTCCAGTTTTTCCACCACGTCCTGGAGGCCGATGCGGCGGCCCTTGGTGTGCCGGAGCCACGGCTTGTAGAGCTCGTGCGATGGTGTCAGATCAAGGTCAGGGCTCAGCAGCAGCTTGTATCTGCCTGCGGTTACGTACTGGCTCACCCACTTGAGCAGCACATGACGCAGTTGCAAGCGGCGATACTCCACACGACGCCACAACCCAAGCTCACGCTGCCGCGCGGCCTGCTGCTGCGCTTTCGAGAGGGGAAGCGCCGGCATCGGTGTGTTATCATCCTCCACCGCGCCTGCGGACGTCTCGCCGCCGTGCGCGCCTTCTTCACCGGTGGCGGTTGCGCTGATCGCGGCACGGCACGCACGAAGGGCGACGACCAACGACAAGCTGACGATATGATACGTATGCTGCACGAACTGTTCTACCGCATGTGAACTCGGTCGCAGCGGCACGAGCACGTCTAGCAGAGCAAAGCGGGGATGCAACGCATGCGACACCGCTCTTGCATTCGCGGCGCCGAGGGCCTGCGGATGTTGTGGCACTGCCGCACCTTTCTTCGGTTTTGCCTTTTCTGGCGACAGCGATGAGGAGGCGCTTGACGCAGCACTGGTACGTGGGGTACTGCGTGGCGTTGTCGAGGGAGAAGCGGACGCGATGTGAGAGGAGGCACCGGGTACGCCCAGCAACGCATCCCGTGTGTGCGGCTCTTCGCAAGGCACGACGATTAACACCTCCGTTTCGGCCAGAAGGTTGAGGTAGTAGTGCAGGGCCTTCATATTTCCAAGGCGCCGCTCGTACGTCTCCGCGTCAAATACAATCGCGCCGGCGGCTTCCGATCTACTCGGTGCGTCGATGGGGTTGTCGGTGTGGCTTTTGTTGCCTCTCTTCGCCCTGGGCGTGCCTGTCGATTCAGCGGTGGTCTCTTCGTCCTCGTCCACCTTCTCGCGCGCGCAGACCGCGCCGGTGGGGAGGCCGTGCACGTGCAACCACTCCGCCGCCCCACGCAGAACGACTGCACAGGGACTACTGCGCTGTGCCACCTGAATAAGCTCATACATGTGTCCACTCGCGAAGACATCGGAAAAGAGACCTGCCGAGCCACAACTACCACTGCTGCTGGACGCGCCAAAGGGGAGCTCAAGAAAGCTGACCTGGATGTGTGGGAGATGAACAATAAGCGGTTGAAAGGACGGAAGGCCTTTCAACAGGGCGAGCGAGGCATGGAGTAAGGTGGCCTGCGTTTCCGAGTGCAAGATTGGCGCGCCGGTACTTGAGTGTTCAGCATTCGTGCTCACCTCGCTCGTCAGGAAGACGAGCAGCGGACCGCGCGGGTACGGTACGGGAAAAGCGCTGAGCTCCCGGACCGCGTCGACCAAGTTGGTGCAATCTCGCTGCTCGCGACGCAAGGCGCGCGCGGCCGTCGGCCAGACCTGAGCCATCTCCTGCAAGAGAGCATCGCGGAGATCGCGGTAGAGTACTTCCTGGTGATCTTCAAGTGATGCGAGGCTGCGGACTTCCGCACCACCGCGTCGAAATGACGGCTGCACGCGTTGGACGGCGCTGAAAAAGTCTTCGCGGCGAACCTCGAGCGCACCCCATGTGCCCTTTCCATTCCCGCTCGCCTCCGTAGCCGCCGCTGCCGCCACCACCGAGTCGTGGTTGTTCCCATGGGCCTGTGCTAGAGGCAGACGCACGCGTTTGCTGGTGGTGTAAAGCTGCGGAAACGCAGAGCGCAGACGGTTCAGCCCCGCTTCTGTGCAGACGGCCTTGAGATCGGCGCCGGAGTACCCCTCCGTGTGGGCCACCAGCGAGGTCAGGATCTCGTCACGCCGTGGGTGGTGCGGCGGGAGAAGTGTCTGCGTCAAAATACCGAGAATGTGCCGTCGCGCAGCGGCATCGGGCGAAGGAAAAAGCAGTTCGCGGTCGAACCGACCAGGACGACGCAGAGCGGGGTCTAACGTGTCGGGGCGGTTCGTCGCGCCGATGACGACGACCTGTCCACGGTCTTCCATGCCATCGAGCAACGCGAGCAGCGTGGCGACGAGAGCTGCCTGTGTCTGTTCGGTCTTGGTGTGCCGTGTGGGCGCCAGACCGTCGATTTCATCGAAGAAGATGATGCTTGGTTGCTGGCGCTTCGCCTCCTCAAAAAGCAGTTTGAGCTGTCTCTCGCTTTCACCGACCCACTTGGATAAAATGTCGGCGCCTTTACGCATAAAAAAGGTGATCTTCTGCCCAGTGAAGCGGGAGCCTTCGTTGGCGAGCGCGCGTGCCATGAGTGTTTTCCCTGTGCCCGGTGGACCAACAAAGAGTACACCACGCGGTGGTTTAAGATTGAGCTGGCGCAGCAGATCAGGGTAGAGCAACGGCAGCAACACCATCTCGCGTAAGGTCACGATGTGTTCAGGGAGTCCACCAACGCTCTCAAACGAGATGCCGTCGTCAATGTGTAGCGGACTGATATCGCCAAGGGCGCCCGCCGCCGTGGCCGACGCATCGCCGGCGTCGCCAGATCCACCCCCGCGGCCCACGCCACTGCCACCAGAGCCACTACCGAGGAGGCCGTCTTCTTCATTGTGCGTGGCCTCAAATAGATGACGATAGCGACGGTCGAGTTCCCGCTTGCGCTGCTTCTTGTCGGGGACCAGGGAGCCGACGGCATCGCCCATGTAGTAGTTAATGTTAATGTTTTTCTCAACGCTTTCCTTGGCGTTTCGTGCGGCTCGACGCAGCTCGCTTTGCGTCACCATCGTGTCCTCGTCCGACACACCGTCGTCGGTGCCGTCCTCGTCGTGCGCGATTTTGGCGTCTTTCTGTGCCAAATTTTCTATGCTCTCCTCGCGCACCGAGTCATCGCTGATAGAGGCATCCGTCAGGGAGCCGGACGCACGCACGCGCTTCTGCCCAGTCGATCTGCCCTTGGACGCACCACCCTCGCCACTCTCAATCGAGGTCCCGCTCGTGCGACCACGCCGAGTCGACGAGGAGGCCTGATGGTTCGTGTTGTCCCGTGTGCGTGCGCCGACACGGTCATCACCGGCATCCGAGCAGGACGAAGACGAAGAGGAAGCACTGCTGCGGTGCCGTTTTCGTTCGCGGTGTCGTGGGTCGTTGAGTTCGGGGTGATGGCAGAAGCGAAAGCCTGCATCGTCTAGTCGCGCAGGGGCGTTCGAAGAGGACGTTGAGGAGGAGTCCGTGCCGTCGTCCGTTTCCTCGTCATCTTCGCTGCTGGTGTGGCCGGTACGCTCCATTTCGTGGAGCGTGTCTTGTAGGTTCGACAGCGCACGCTTCGCCGCATCGCGCTCCGGGTAGCGGTGGTGAATGATAAACTTGTCGGGGCTCTCACCGAGGCCACCCCGTCTGCCATGATCACCTCCGCCATGAACGCCCGTGCCGTGCGTCGCGTGGGTGGGGTGGAGGGACTGCTGCAGATACTGCTCGTCGAGTGTGACCACTTCACGCTGTCGACGACAGCCACGTCCGAGCTGCTCACCTGGTGCCACCCCAGGGACCTCCAGCAGGCGCAGTGAGGCCGAAACGCGGGCCGCGCGGGGCGGCGTATCGACGTCCACCATCACGACGCTTTTTCTCGCTGATGGTGCAGCCGCCGTTGTGGACGGACTGGCGGTATGTGCCAACGCTGGTTTTGAGCGCTTCGCTGGAGTGGAGGAGGCTGACGAGGAGCCACTGCTGCGGCGTCCTTCGTGTGCTTGAGCGCTGGCGCTTTTACGCCACTGCGATCGAGTGGTCACCATAGTCGGCGATGATGACGAGTGGGCTGCAACGGTTTTTTTTTTTTCTCTCGTTGTTGTTCCACGTGTGGGCAGGCGTGAAAAGCGACAAAGCGTATGTGAAGGACGGCGTCACCAGCAGGGGCGAGAGAAATGGCAGTACTGTATTTGGCAATATTTATGTTAGTGTGTGTGTGTGTTAGTGTGTGTGGGGGGGGGGGGGGGTTCGGTTGGTGCTTCTTCTCAGCAATCTATCCGTGGTGTCTCGTTCTTCAATCTATGGACGTGTGAGTACGTCCTTGGAGCAAAGGTCAACGTAAGGGACACTTCAGAGCGAGAGAGAGGGACAAACATCGAAAGGCATGACGCGTCAATGCGATACAAGTGACAGCGGAGGGACAAGGATAGGTCGCACAAGAGTGGAGAGCGGATGAGGGAGGTGTGGGTGACACGCATTGCCGCGTGGGATCGGTGTGTGCACAGTCAGACACTATCAGCCTTTTCGTGTGGTGTTCGCAGGCTTGCCGCCTTGCGAGGGGCGGGACTCGTGAAGGCGAGTAGACACCTCGAACGGTAAAGGAGAGAAGAAAAAAAAGTAGTGGACAGGGCACCGCACGCGCATCGCCTTGGTCTACCGTCCTCCTTGATCTTCCATCGCTCACATTCCTTGGACGGGATAAATGTCCGCACGAGGATGCGTTGAGTGCGTCTGCTGTGTAGCCGGCGCATGTTGGCGCAAAACGAGTAGTAAGCAGAGCTGCGATTGTTTCTCGTTCGATTGCGACCGCCTCATTCCGTCTCTGGATTGTACCTCTCGCTGTGGCAGGCTTGCGTTTTGGTTGGAATGGATTGTTGTCGCTTGGAGTGTGACTCGACGTAGCTGGCATGAACAATCACACTGACAGAGAAGAAGAACAACAAAAAAGGAGAGGGCACACAAACAGCGCAGAGAAGAAACAGAAAAAAAAACAAAAGAAGGTGCCGCGATTATCTTTTAGTTACACGAAAACAGTTAATCGTCCGAAAACAAAACAAAAAAAAAAGAAACGGAAGATAGCGCAAATGTACACCGAAACAACAAGCACGAGGCTATTTTCAAAGAAAAACACAGAGTGAGAACACGACACGCTCGTCCACAAAGAGAAGTGATCAACCCAAGTGCAAAAATGGAAAAGAATGAGGGAGAGACGCTCAGTGGGTTCATTCTCCCTTTCCTTCTCCTTCTCTTTTCTTGGTGTTCTGATTGGTTTGCTTTGTTTTGATCGCGTAAAGCTTGTCTCTCTCAACATCCGCCTCCGCACCGTGTGGAACGCGTCCTTGTGCATGATCAAGGTGTGTGTTTTTCCTTTCAGTGAAATAGGTCACTCCACAAGGGGAGGAATCTCAAGAGAGAGAGAGAGACTGTGGGTCAAAGTGAACGAAGATCAAAAAGCGAGCCGCGCGAGAGATCTTTTGACCCCTTGCGTGTGCAGGCCGTATTTTTCTTTTCTTTTCGATTCGCCACATCACCGCCTTTCCCTTGTTTCTCTCACTCTCTTCAGGCCTCCCTTGATCCTCTCGGTGTGTGTGTGTGTGTGTGTGTTATATTAGCGTTGCTTTGCCGAGCGGTATTTGGTAGTGCCAGTCTCCTTCTCAGCCTGGCGCTTCTTCTGATTGCGCTTCTTCGCGGCTTCACGGCGCTGGGCCTTCTTGTCTTCGCG
Source organism: Wallacemonas rigidus (assembly GCA_030849045.1). Taxonomy (NCBI): domain Eukaryota; phylum Euglenozoa; class Kinetoplastea; order Trypanosomatida; family Trypanosomatidae; genus Wallacemonas; species Wallacemonas rigidus. Next base: position 97,648 of record JASAOL010000552.1, read on the forward strand.
CTCCTTGGTGATGGCCGCCAGGTCATCGCGCGCCTTCGCCTTCACCTCCTGATCGTCAATCCAGTCAATGTTGTGCTTGAGCGCCGCGGCTGCCTCGCGCTTCTCCTGCAGGCGTACCTTCTCCATACGGCGGTTCCAGAGATCTTCCTGGCGGCGCTGCTTAATGTGCTCGACACGCTTCATCACCTTGAGAGTGTGATGCAGCAGCTCACGGTTGTACTTGACAGGCACATCGCGGCGCTGCTCGAACTCCATGGTGCTATCAACGGAGAGCTCCTTGCCGTTGGCCTTACGGAACGTCTTGGTCCACTTGAGCTTCATCGGGTTCCGCTTCATACCGAAGTTCTTGCGGCATTTGCTTGCACAAAAGCGAAATATCTTACAGTCGTTGCGTACGAAAATCTGACCGTGGCCCGGGTAGATCGGTGAGCCACAGAAGGAGCAGTGCTCGATCCTCATGATGAATTAGACGCGAAGCGTGAGAGAATCGATTTACCTACACGCACAAGAGCAGCCGTCAAGCAAAGAAGTGAAACAACAAAAGTTTCAGACAGACGGAAAAGAAAAAAGGGAGAAACAAGATGCGAGTGTGCGCAAGCCTAAATGGGACGCTTACAAGTAAACACGCTGGTGACCGTCAACGAGGAGGAAGTGAGAAGAAGTGGCGGTGCACCGAAAGATGATTTTTTTTCCTTATTGGAAACAAAAACAAAAAAAAGAAGATTTGGCGCGAGGTTATGATCAACAGCAAAGAGCGAGGAGAGAGAAGTGGCGATGATGACGAACGGGAAGGGTCAGCGTGTAGAGCGCTCCTGTTGTGAAGAGGCACTTCCATACGAGAGAGAGAGAGACCGTGGGCGTGTGAGAGAGCATGCGTAGTCTGTCTGACCGCGTGCTTTTTCCAGCACACCTTTTTTCACACACTCAATGATTGACGTATTTACTGTGGCAAGGTGAAATAAGAAGGCCCGACGCACATTGTCAGCTCTCCCACCCATGACGCAGCACTGGGTGTCTGTACGCTCATTCGCCAACGCACGCCTTCTACAAAAGACAACAACTCTCTTACGTACGCGACGTTACTATTAGTTTCTCGCGGAGGGTCAGTTCTTGATGCAATATGCTTTCCTTGTCGTTTTTTGTGTGTTTTTAGTTCGAAGAGCGGGCAGATGGAACGCTCTGTCAGGTATGAAACATCGTGACGGTGTGTGTGTGTGTCGTGCAGACACGTAGAGATGGGGCACAGCCAACGTGAGAAGGTCACGAAGCCGCTCCATGTGTACGCTCGCGCTCATCACACACAGCAAAGGAAAACAAAACATATTTAACATTGAGCGATCGAAGAAGAGGGGGCGAATGAAGACAAGAAGCACACAAGCTTACAAGCAGACACGCGTATACACGTCGATATCTTTCTTTGTCTTTTTTTGTCTTATGTCTCACTGCACTTCATGGTGTTTCGTTAAGCAGAGGCTGATGTCTCTCTCTCTCGTGCACGCCGCCCCTGCCTTCACTTCATTTCTGTGTGTGGCTGTGTGGCCTCCAAGACTGACGCCGATTAGTTGCTGTTATTGCTGCCGTTGCTCACCAGCGCGTTCAACAAGAGACGCTGACGCATGCTCGCAATCTGGCTGCCTCCGTGCGAGCTGTGCGCCTCCTCCGCCCTGACAGTGCCTGTGGCCTTCAGTCCGGCCGTCATATCCAAAAGCGAACTACTCGCCGCCACGGACGCGCACATCGCCTCCAGCAGCGCGTTCTGTGCGTCCATCGACCTGGACTCCTCACCGTTCACAGACGCGTAGAAGACCTGCATGCCTGGTCGCGAGGCCACTCGCAAGATGAGGGACTCCACCAACGACTGCGGTATTTTCGGGTTTTGACGAATGTCCAGTTGGCGCAGCTGTGGTGCCGCGGTAGGCACAGCCAGCGTCGCGAGCAGGCTCTGTGCGTGTTCGGGACGGAGGTCATTCATCGCTAAGTTCACCACCGAGAGCGTGGGGTGGCTGCTAAGAGCCTTCATGAAGCGCTCGAACACTTCGCGGTGGATCGCCACAGAGGCGCACTGCAAGTGTTCCTGCGAGCCGAGCTCATTGTGTGAGAGGTCCAGTGCCTCGAGAGTGCGGTTTGTGGCCAGCCCGCTGAGGAAGCTCTGCACTGTGCCGATGTGATTGTGCGATATGCTCAGGCGCCGCAGAGTCGGCGAGTGCACGAGCAGGTTGCCCAGCACGGCGAGGTCATCGCCGAGATAGTTGTGAGACAGGTCGACCTCCTCGAGTCGCGCGGGGAGTGCGAAGCCAGGCGGGAACATAATCGACGCCCCCTTGGAGAGCATATTGTTACCAGCCAGTCGTAGAGTCACCAAAGACGGAATGGCGGTTTGGGTCGCGTGGATGTCGGCGACTGATGTCCGCGATGGGGCCGCGTCGGCAGACACCGGAGGTGGCGGAGCACGGTCGTCGCGCTGACCGCCACGGTAGAGCGCGGCGGCAAGGTGGTATGCCACAGTGGGGTCAAACGCGCTGGGGTGATCGCCACAGGCCTCGTTGTGCGCAATGTCGAGCTCCTCCAGGTGCGCCACGTCACGGATGTTCTGCAGCAGCGCGGCGCTGAGTGTGGGGCCGAGATGGTTGCTGGAGAAGATGAGGCGACGAATGCGCGTGTTGGTGCGGAGGGCCTCGGAAAAGGCCTGCATAGCACGCAGGGCGGCCTTCTGCTGGCGCTTGCTTGTGCGCTTCCCGGCGAGCTGGTTGCGCCGCAGGACCAGCGTGTGCAGCACGGACGTCGGCGAGGCGATCACCATATTGGCGAGGTAGTGAAGGCCACGGAAGCCAATGTTGTTATCGGAGAGATCAAGCACCTTGAGGGAGCGATTCGAGGCGAGCGCGGTGGCGAGCATGCGCGTACCCTGTGTCTGCAAGCTGTTGCCCGTCAAGTCCAAAATCTCCAGACGGTGGAACTTCGCGAGTGGGCTGACCAGGCGCCACAAAGGCACGTCAGCCCACTCGCCCGCGGCGAGCTCGAACGACTCGACGGTGTCCTTGTCCGGGTGAAACGCCTCCACAGCATCCTCCTGCGGCACTTCACCCGTGAGGTCGTCACCGGCGTGGATGCCATTCTGTGCGAGACGCAGCACGCGTAAAAACTTATTCTTCTTGAGCACCTCCGAAACCGCTTCGAGCCCGCTGTAGACTTCGCCAAAGACAGGGTCGTCTTCCTCGAACTCAGGGTCTTCGATCTCCTCGAATGGCGGCTGGTTCAGCTCGTTGCCGGACAAGTCCACGGCAGCCAGAGCGATGTTCTTCGTGAGGGCCTTGCCGATGATACCAAAACCGTTCGCACGGAGTCCGTTGTGGCTCAGGTCGAGTACACGTAACGCGTCGTTGGCGTCGATCATCTGGGCCACTTGCCGCAGGCCGTTGAGGTTCACCGCGCCCTCCGTCTGCTGGCTCTCTGAGCCAAGCCCGTTGTCGCCGAGTAGCAGCACACGCAAGGTCTTGTCCTGCGCAACGTACTCGCAGATTAGGCGGAGTAGATTGGTCTCGTAAATGGCAAGATCATGAAGAGCAGCCTTGTAGCTCGTATAGGGGATCTGCAGCTTCTCGCAGCGCTCACGTAAGGCCGCGTTGTGTTTAGACGCATCCGTCAGCGCGTCCTGTGCATCGTCCTCTTCCGCGTCCTCCTCGTCATCGTCGCTGTCTGTGCCGCCGCGCGTCTTGCTTGACTTGGGGATGAGCGGGTACTGCTCCTTTAGTTCCGCCTGCTTGCGCATCAACGCCGCCGGTGAGGGCAGCGCCTGCTTGTCGCCAGCGGTAGGCGCCACACCCGTGACATCCAGTGTGGTCACTGCACAGCCGTGAAGAGAAAGCAGGAAGCGGAGGCGTAGGAACGCGTCGTAGTTCAACGTCTCATCGGGCTTCAGGCGTTGAATGTGTGCGATGAGCACACGCAGTTCCTCCATAGCCACGTCGTTCGGCAGACCTACGGGCACCTGAGACTCGTACAAGGCGCTGGCACGATCCTGTGAGAGGGCCTCGAGCCACACCGAGGCCTTTAGCGCGGCCATGGCGGCCCCTTCTTCGCCGAAGCAGACACCACCCGGCGGGGCGCCCAGTATAATGTTCTCGGAGGCCAATCCCGAGGATGTGCGAAGACTCTGTCGCATTGCTAATCGGCTGACTGTCGCGCCGAACAAGGCGGCTGCGAGGCGCGCCGCATCGATCGAAGCGAAGGCACCCTCATCGCCCTTGAGACGCGCCAGTTGCGCACGCTCGTCGTGGTCCATCGATATAGCGGTTCGCGCGGACGGGACTGCCTTGGTGTTTTGATTTCCCGCTTCGTGTACGTCGATGCGCGAAGAGAAAAGGAGGGAGGGAGAGTCGCAGACTGCTTTTATCTGTCGTGTCTGACTCGCACTGTTTGTTTTTTCTTTAGTAGTGTGGTTGTGTGTGTGTGTGGTGTGTGTGGTGTGTGTGTGAGAGAGAGAAAGGTGGGTCCAGGCATAATCGACACAGAAGAAAAAGAACGAGGTACGAAATGGATTGGTTAAGAGTGAGAGACGAGGGACCGACGAGGGCAAGCAGGCGAAACCGAAAAGGAAAAGTCGCTCAGGGCGTGGGCCAAAGTAAACTTCATTGGTGGGAGAAGCAAAGCGAACCTTTTTGAGGTGGGCACATGCGACGACGCCGTCAGCTGTGCTACACGTTAGGTTTGTCCCTTCCACCTGTCAAAGGAAAAAAAAGGTACGTGTGGTGAGGTCTGGTTGGTGACTGGCGCCGATGGAAGAAAAAAAAACAATCAAGAAGATGCCAGCAACACACAATACGGTGGGGGGGAGAAGTGAGGTACAAGGTGAGTGATGACACACAAGAGAATGAAGAAAGAGGGGGAAAAGAGAGCGTCAGAGTGTACAAGAAGCAGCTCTCACTGCTTTATTCATTTTTTTCTTTTTTTTTTTTAAAGCCCGTTCCGCTGCGCCAGCCACCTGAGAGCTTATCGAACGTAGGAAATACCATCATCCTGAGCGACACGGCGCACGCGTGAGAAGGATTGCGTGTAATCGTTGTCGAGTAGCTGTGGGGTACCATCGAGCGCGGCATAGCTAGGGAGCGCGCGACTCCACAAGTCCGGGTGCAGGTCCTGCAGTCGTTTCGCCTGCCGCACGTAGGCACGCGCGTACCGCTCGTTCGCATGGTCCGAGACGACAGCGAATGGATCGGGCGGAGCTCGGACTAGTTGGCTCTTTTGGTTTGGATGGGGCTTCGGTGAGTCGTCGGACACAGGCGCGGTCAGTTCACCCGGCATGTGGAGCCAGAGCTGATGCTCACGACGATCCGCACAGTGCACACGGCGGTAGGGCTGGGCCGCCGCGTGCACTGTCGACTGCCTGAGCCGCACACGGCGATGTACCGGAGGCGGTTCCGCTTCCCATGCGTGTGTGTTAGCGATTTCTGGCCTCGGTAGCCGGACAAGCGGTGGTGGTGGGGAGAGTGACGCGCATGGCGCAGCTGAGTGTGGCATCGAGGCTGACGAGGGAGCGCTGCGTGGACTCTCCGCACCCATACCCGCGTCCACGTATGCACGGAGCATGTGCTCGCGGTGCAGCAGCGCATCACGGTGGGCACGCATGTAGTCGAGATCCGTCTGCCAGCTCGACGCGCGCGGCTGTGCGCGTCCGTCCTGTTGTTCATCGAACGTTCTGCTTTCGTCGACGGTGAGCGCGGCGGCTGGGCTCGCTTCCACGTGTGCGGCGAGGGGCTCACGCGTTCGCCGAGTAGATGGCGCGATTGCGGTGTCGATGCGCGAAGACGAGGCTGCCGCCACATTGGCCGACCCAGCAGTCACGAGGTCGTCTTGAGCGTTGTGCACCGCAGCCGGTTGAGTGTTGGAGGTGGGTGTTGGTTTTCCCGCAGGTAAAGACACGGTGTCGCTACGGGGCGTAAGCGGTCGCTCAGCGGTGTCCGTGTTGGTCTTCGCGCGAAGCGCATTGGCGGCCTCGAGGACGGCGATGGTGTGAAGGACGCGGCACCGCAGCTCAAATGATGACCGATCCATGGGATGTTCGCTATGAGGCGAAAAGAGACAAGAAATGCAAATAGAGAGAGAGGAGAGAGCCACAAAATATTGGCGAGGGTAAAGCGCGGAACGTTGAAAAACGTATAGTTGTCTTTGTATTCGAGCTTTTTGTTTTCTTCGCGCTGACCGCGTGCTTGACTGTGACGTACGCCGCTGTGCCTCTCCGCTCGTACGTGCGATTGCATACGTGTGGTGCGGAGGAAAGGCGAGGAGAAATTGAAGAGACGGGACAAGAGAGAGTGTGAGCGTAGAGTATACGAAAGGGGTGGTGGACGGCATCGGAAGAGTGCGCGGAAGGCAAACAGACAGACAGGCGAGGCTACGTATGATCATGTGGTTCTATGTTCTTTTGCTGTTGTGCGCCCACCACTGAACACGAGGTCAATTCGAAAAAAAAAAATGAAGGATGAGGAGAGCACATGCACGCCTTCAAGGGCGGGCCATCAACCAAGCCGTGCCTGACGTTGTGTGAGGATGAGCCACTGTATGGGCCGAAGGCGTGGGTCGCAGAGCCGCCTTTGCTGCGACTGGTTCCGTATTCTCGTCCGTACGGTTGTGCTCTGAAAAGAGTTGTTGTCGGCTCTTTGTCACGTGGAGGTTATAACGAGTCACACAGAAAGAAAGAAAAGAAGAAGAAGACAAGTTAGCACACACGCGACAGTTGTCGCAGTGGGATGTGCATACCGTAAAGAGCAACGCAGATCGGGAAAAAAGGGAAAAAAAAAGAGAAAACAAACGGCAACAACAAAAATTACCGAAAAAGAATGGTGTCTGGTCGAAGGAAACGGGACACCTCTACTTCTTCTTAGCTGTCGTCTTCCCCTGTTCCTCCTTCCACTTAGCGCGGAGGAAGTCGTGTGTTTCGTTGAGCACGAGCTCCTCCTCTGTCGCCTCCTTGCCATTCGCATCTGCTGTCCACCAAACAGGCTCCGACTCCCAGTCCTTTTCGTACGTCCCGGCTGCCAGCTGCTCAGGTAGCCACACGCGGAACTTTTTCAGCGCCTCGCGAATGCCCGTGATGGTGTTCGGTGCGTACTTGGATGAGACGTAGTTTGTCAAGGAGGTCGGAATCCAGCCGTTGGGATCGCTTTGGGTGATATACGTCAGCGAGCAGCCGATGCGCTCGCCCTTGTCATCGAACCAAGGCCGGACAAGGTAACCTGTCACTTTTGACGTCGCACGCACGAAGCTACCATATTTGCCCTTGTGTGTGTCCTTCTGATAACTCTCAGGGGTCGCGGCGTGCTGGACAGTCGTGTTGAAGATGACGAACTCGTCCCTGCCCGCGTTGTGCCACGTGCGCTGATTGACGAAGTCGCGGTTCGCCACCATCGGCACAGGCGACTTCGCGGCGTAGTAGCCCACGTCATTCGAGCTGTTCATGAGTACAATGCGGAAGGCCTCAATACGGTACGGATCCCACTGCTGACGGAAGACCGGATCTTGCAAGAGATCGTACAGCGTCTCGGGCTCAACAGCCCCATCGGGGTCCTCCTCTGTGCGAATGAAAAGACCGAACACCTTGATGACGTTCATCGGCTCACCAGGGAGCTTCTTGTCCCACACGGCGACGTCGTTGAGTTTGCTGTACCGCAGGGTGAAGCCATCCAATGAGTCCGCGAACTGCCGGAAGGTGTAGCAGTCGTCTTTGGTGGCGAGTTTGTAGATGCGGCCAGACTCCTCATGATCCGGGCCGGAGAGAGTGAAGGGCGTCTGATACTGGACACGAATGGGGCCCGCCGCGTTGGCGTCGGTGCCATCACCCTCGTGCTTCCTGTCCTTCTTGTCTTCCTTACCCATTGTCAGGTACAGAAGATGAAATGTGTGAAGTGCGGAAGGGGAAAAAAAGAGCGAATTCAAAATAATAATAAAACGCGGCGCTAGCGGCGACACGGACGGCTGTGCGCTCTTGTATAAGGGGAGCAGTTCAGAGGTGAATATACTTACCTCTTTTTATTTTCGCGGCGTTTGTGAGTGCAAGACCTGGTCTTTTATTAACGTTGGAGATTTCGCTCCGGTTTCCGCGAGTGGAGACAGAGAGAGCAAAGAAACCTTATGTGACAGAGAAAGCGAAACGGCGCGCAGTGCGTTCGATCTGCCATGATTTGGTGAATAGTTATTTTTGTTCATGTGTAACAAGGACAGAACGTATATAGAGAGGGGGGGATGAGGCGGGAATGAGCGCGTTTCGCAAGAAAAAATGCGGAGACAAAGACGCATTCGATCAGGTGAGTGACACACAGACGACAGCGCGGAAAAGACCTGATCCTGTGCGAGCGTGCGGGCGCATGTACACAGGGCACGAGTGAATCGAGTCACAAGGTCAGACGCGGTTTTGATAACGAGCGTTGAAATCGCGAAAGAGAAAGGAGTGCGGAGACAACGCGCCAATCACCCATCAAACGGTTCGCTCCTATAGATGCCCAAATGCGATGTGTGTGCACGGCTGCTCACGAGTTGTGCACGCTTTGTGTCATCTCATCGGTACGCACACACCAGCGTGGCTTGCTTTTATCTTTTCTTTTTCATCTGCTTTTGTTTTGGGTGGGACTTCATGAAATCATGGAAAGGCAATGATACACGCGAGCCGAACGGGCTGCGTCGACACACACTATCATCAGTGTGGTTGGAAGTGTACTGTGTTCAGATCTAAGGGTTGGAATGATTCGAACAAAACGAGAACAAAAAAAAAAAAAGAGTGAAGCAACAAAAAGAAACAAACAAAAAAAAGGATGATAAAGAGAAAGATTAATTAACGTCGTACCACACTCTGATCACGTCAATAAAAAGAAGGTAGCTCGCGCGCTGCTGACGGTAGAGTACATGTGTGTTGGCGCCTAGGAGGAAGCGGAGAGAACGTGAAAAAAAAAAAGCACGTGTACAATAAATTAAAACAATAATAAATAAAAATAAAAAACGGCACTCGTCAACTCATCGATTGGCAGACAAAAGCACGCGAATGCGGACAAGGGTAGGTACAGAAGATAACGTGTATGCGATCGTTCTTTCGGTGCCCATCACCGTGTCTGTGTGTTTGTGTGTGTGTGAGAATGGGACACTGTTATATATCGACACAATCACAAACACAAACACACACGTGTGGGTGCGTCTATTCCAAGAGCTACGCACTAGGACGGTCCGTCAAGCCCTCCTCGCAGGTGGCACTGGAGTTCTCCGACAGGTTCCGCTCTTTCAACGGCGCCTTCTCGCCAGCGGAGTCACGGCGTCCACGCTCCTGCGTGACGAGCGCAGAACGGCTACGATGGGGAGTCGTTGCATGGCTCCGCTGAATCTGCTCATGCCAATTGAAGAGCGCTTGATAATTCTCCTCTTGTGTGTGCGCACGCTTTTCGGCTTCGAGACGTCCTGCGGAGCAGGCCCGACGGCCGAAAAGAGCCGGTTGGGACGAGCCAGAGTCCTGTGTGTCGGACTTCGTGCTCGCCGCCGCCGCGTGGTCGTACCGTGGGTGAAATGGTGAGTTCGCGGAGGACGGCACTGTCACAGCGGTCTGGCTCCGTGAGAAGGCCAAATGTGCCCGCCGGCGGGCCGCCGTTCGCTTCGGCGACAGCGCCGCTGGTGCTTTGGATAGCGTCGTCCCCTCCGTCCCAGTCGCTGCTGCCGTCGTGTTGCCAGCGCTGCTCTTCTTCTTGGTTCTGCGCGCCGCCTTGTCCACGTCGCGGCGAGTGGGAGAGCCAGTGGGCAGGTACGGGTCGTGATTTCGTTGTGCTGCCTGCAGTGCGGCCGCCTGGCGGAGCTTGGACGCCGCGTTCTCGCGCACCGGTGTGACACTGAGAAGTGCGGCCGCGGTCCGATCACCACGCGGAGAGGCAGACGACTGACGCTCGGGGCTCGGGGCCGTTCGCTTGGTCATGGGCGACGCGCTCAGCTTCGCAGTATCGGTAACGGTGCGACGGAAGCGAGCAGGCTCGGACACGACTGTGTTTTGGCATGCACCCTCTTCGACGCGTTGCTTCCCTGATTTCGCCTCGCCGGCACTCGTGTTTCCGCGGGGGACGCGTGCCTTGATCAACGCGCGGTCAGAAAACGCGGAGGCGGGAGCCGATGCACGGCGCGCCAGGAGCGCAGCGGGGGGCGGCGCGGCTGTGGACTTGTTTCCTTGACCAGAGCCTGTGGACGCACCAGTGGCCGCTGAGTGGTCACGCCCCGCGCGGCCTGCGGCCTTCTTTTTGCGAAGCGCGCTCTTGGATTTCATGATGCGTGTGGTCTTACCCTCCGCCGAGGTCGCGGCGTTGTCCTTCTTCTTACCCGAGTCACGTTGGAAGCCGGATGTGCTGTAGCTGCGCAGGAAGCTTGGCATGCGTTTTGTCTTGCGACCGTCTCGCGCTGAACCCGATGGGACCTCGGCGGGGTGTGGCACCGCCGGTGCCGCCGCGCCACCCGCACGGGCAGCTCTCGTCTCTGCGGCCCGGCTCGGCCCGTCTTCGTCATCACTCGCATCGGGCTCGTGTTCTGCGCCACAAGCACGGCGGGTCGGTGCGGGCACACGTCCCGTGCCCGTCTCCTTGGTAGGGACGGACTGCCCGGCGTGGCTGCCTCGCCGACCGCGTGCGACGACGCCATCTGGCAGGTCGCCGGTGCGGAATTGACTCGCGGCGTCGACGAGTTGCTGGAAGTGCTGCGCGAGATCATCGGTGCCGCCTCCACCCGCAGCCGCGGAGGTGTGGAGATGTCGCGCGGCGGGGGTCATCTCGTTGACGGACAACACCAAGCTGGACGACGGTGTACGTGCAAAGTTGTGCGACGCGGGCAGCGGCGGCATGCCAAGCGGTCCGCTGCTGCCTCCGCTAGTCGAGCGTGCGTGAGAGCCACCACCGCTCTCGTCGCCGATACCGCCCGTGCACGCGCGACGATCGGTCGGCGGCATGAGGATGGACACCGAGGTGGCACCGTCATGCAACAGCTGCGGCTGCTGACGCTTGAGCGCGCGCTCAAACACAGGAATCATCTCCGATGTCGTCGTCGTTGGTAGCTCCGCGTATACCAGCGCCAGGCGTGCCTGCTCGGCGGCTTGCGAATCTGCCGATAGCATCTGCAGAGCCGCGCGCAGGGCCTCTGTTGCAGCCTCCAGCGCTTGTGCGTACTCCTCTTGCCGCTTCAGTGCGCTGTGCCACTGCTGGTGGTAGTGCGCGGCCAGGCTCTCCGCTTCCGTGCCGTTCTGGCGTAAATTCGCGTTGTCGAGGAGCAACTCCAGTGCGGTATACTGCTTTTCACGCAGGAGCTCGCGTCTGGAGTCGGCGATGCGACAGTCAATGTCGTCCATCTGAGTCTGCAGCGCCGCCATGCGCGTGTCTTCTTGGGCATTCGCCGCTTCCATATCGCGAATGACTTGCCGCAGGCCCGCGACGCCCACAGGTGTGACGACGGTGCCGCCACTGGTGGTGCCCGTGCCGGCCTCGGGGCCCCCGCGCTGCACGTCGCCGAGCGCACCACTTGCTAAGAAGCGCGCTAAACGCCACTTCTGATCGCGGAGTTCAATGTCGCGCTGCGCGTGCTGCTCCTGGGTATCGCGCATCTGGTGGTAAATGGACTTTTTCTCCTCGGTGAACGCCTTGAACTTGGCCTCCAGCTCTGAAAACAGGTTCGCGCTGTCCTGGAAGACAGACGGACGGCCAACACCACCTAAGCCAGGGGACGGGGTTGCGCTGCGGCCACGGGCGTAGCCGTTCCCGGCCAGCCCCGCTGCTGTCGAGAAGCCGCCGCCACCACCACGTCCCGATGTCCCCTCGCCGCGCACCGTACTGTCGTCCAGAACGTGGTTCGTGTCAGGGCTCATGGGTGTGTCGAGCGTGCCGTTGTGGTTGTGGCTGCTGTGAGGGCCAATGACAGACACTGGCGGCCGCGCGCTGAGCTCGGAGACAGTTGGGAGGTTCGAGTATAGCGCAGACGACGAGGCGGTGGCGTTGGTGTTGAAGCCGATGGGATCTGGTCGCGAAAGAACAGGTAGAGCCTTGCCAGCGTTCACGCTAGTACCGCTGTGGCTCGCAAATGAAACTAGTGCACCCGGGCACGGTACGGTGCTTGGGGTCGGTGACGATGGCACACTGACCACACCAGCCGCCGAGGACGCCCCGTTGCCGGTGCCGGCAAAAGTGGGAGGCGGACAAGCGATCGATGACCGCCGCGAGAAGGACGGACGATCGCTGCTCTCTGCAAACGCACGAAGCCGGCAGAGCTCCTCGCGTGCGGTGGCCAAGTCCGCGCGCAGCTCCTCAATGATCTCCTCCTGGTTCTTGGTGACCTGTGCGCTGTTGACCTGGTACGCGTTGCGCTTCGCTACCACTTGTATTTCTTTCGCTTGCATGGCGAACAGCATCGTGTTGACACTCTCCTCATACTGGCGGCTGCTGGGCGACAAACAAAAAAGCATCTGCGTGCGGCAGTTGCCGCCGATGCCGTCGCGGAGCAACCGCGTCAACTTGGAGCCACGATAGGGCACGAACACGTGGCGGTTCGGATAACGCGCCCGATGTGCAAGGGCCTGCACGACGGCACCGAGGGCGAGGAGGGAGCGGTTGATGTTGCCGCCCTCACGGAGTCGCATGCCCGTGTTGCTCGTCGCGGCGGCCCGCTCTGAGCCGGCGAGGTCGCAGAAGCGGATACGCGCCACCGTACCGCCGCCGCTGCCTTGCTGACCGGCAGCCTCCAGCACCTGCACTTCTACGGTGATGATGGCGTGACTGCGGCTGGAGTGCGCGTTGGCGCCTGTCGCGGCGGTGACGCGCTTCGAGTAGCCTTGTTCAATCGCTTGTGCGAATTCGTCCAACGTCGGCGGGTACGTGTAGGTCAGACCAGAAATGACAAGGCTCTCTGGATTGACGACGGCATCGCCTTGCGATCTGAGCTTGCCGTTTTTCTTTCGGCTGCGTGTCGTTGTGGCGTTCGTTGAAAGGCGCGGCACACCGTTGTCGGTGTTGCTACTGGCGTCATTGAGTGCTAGTGAGGACACACCAGCATCACGGACTTGCAGCGCGGCTCTGCCATTGACAAGCCGAGTTCCACCATTGCCGCCCACAAAACCACCGCGTCCACACACACGGGCTGCTGGGGCCGACGACGAAGACGTCGGCGGAGCAGCGGTGTTCAACGTCGCAGAAGGAGGCACGAGGAGATCGAATACTTCCTCGTTATAAATTTCCACAAAAGAGCACTTGATCTTCACCAATTTGTGCTCCTCCTCTTCAAGTCGGACCTTCTCATCATAAATGTCACGCACCGCCTGGTACACGACGCCAGCGGCACTCAGCGAGCCGCCGAACATGGTGTGCGTCTTACCAGAGCCCGTCGCGCCGTAGGCTAGGATGGAGCCGTTGATGCCCTGGAAAACACCCTCGACAATGTGCCGACACGCCTGCTCATACACATCAATCTGCGAGGCACTCTGATGGAACACCTGGTCCGCACGGAATTGCTGTCGCCGCGCCGGTCCACTCGCAGCGGACGCAGGCGAAGAGGACGTCGCCGCCTGTGATGCCGCTGTGGTGGCGCAATTGTCTTCTTCACGCGTCTTTATGATCGGCAGATGGCGCACAGCACCCGCACTTCCTGCTCCAGGCGCACCGCGCGTCAGCTCCTCGGTGGCCGATCGCCCAAGGGAGCTGAGGCTACCACTGCGTGGTACAGCGACGCCACCGAGGATAACACTGTCCTTCAGGCACTGTACGCACGTCTTGACAGACGGATCGGCGTGTTCCTTTGTTGACAGGGGCCGCACACGCACGACAACACCGACGACGCCGTCGACGGGTGGGGGCAGCGCCTGACTTCGAAACAATTGTTTCTCCACAGATGCGGCTCTGTTCGTCAAGGTCACCTCCGGTGACAGAGCGGGGCTCGAGACGCATGTCATCGCTGATGGACCGCGCGTCTCGTGGGCAGATGTGTGTCGAGTGAGAGGTGGCGGCGGCGCCGATGGTGGAGACACGAGTACCCCCGAGACGGTGGAGAGCGACGACTCAGAGACATCACCGGTGCCGATCGACTCCACTTGCGATAGCCTGCGCGACATGGAGATCCAAGAGAACGAGAACAAAAACAATGGATGGTCAGCAAGAAGAGACAAAAGGCCCTGCAGCTCAACTCAGTGTACCCAATGGCCCGCAGTGAAGCCTCGGAGTAGGGGGAAAAAAAAAGCACGGAGCACAAGGGTCGAATACACAAAGAGATATGAAGCGACAGAGGAATTGCGGGTATCTAGCAAGAAGAAGAGAAGACACAAAATAAAATAAAAAACACAAAGGAGTTGGGTGCTGGGGAAATGTACAAAACGAGGACAAAGTAAAGCCTGTGAGAAGAAAAGTACCCGTAAAAAAAAAAAAAACAATCGAAACAAAGATGTGGTAGCTCGCAAGCCTTATGCTACTTTTCTGTACCAACTGTGTCGTGGCAGCAAAGTCCACGCTCGGGCAACTGAGGGAGTGATAAAGGAAAAAAAAAACAGAAAAAAAAAAGTGAATGCTCACTTCTGGAGAACACTTTCTTTTTTGATGAGAGAGAACGAAAAAGTAAGGACAAGGTGGAGATGAGTGGATGATCATGCGAAACGTGGTTTCTTTTTTTTTTTTTTCGACGTGGATGATTCCCAAGTATGACCACCACAGACCCACCTGTTATTTCAGCACACCGGCTTTGGCGTCAACGTGTGCCTCGAACAGAAGCCATGTGTCTGTGACTGTGTGTCAGAGAGAGCGAGACGTGTTCGGAGGATCGCAGGCCTGCGCGCACTGTCGGAATGGATTTGAACACGATCGCACATCCATCTTCTGATCGCCCTCTTCGTCATTCTCCAGAGCCCTTATGTTGTGCTTGGATTTCATTGGTGGTGTGATTGTCTGATGGAAGTCTCAAAAAAAAAAAATGACAAAAAGAAAGCTAGTCAAAAAACAAAAGCCCACTGTGCGGATCTCGGCACGCACCGATGATGTGGTGAGGGCCAAATTCTATGATGTCAATGAGCCGCCTCGCTCTATCTTGTCCTCTTTTGACGGAGTGAAACGCAAGGAGAACAAAAAGGAGGATCAGATCATACTCTATTCGCGCACGAATGTGTATGCGCAAGCCTTCTGTTCTCATCGCGTTATCTGTTGTCACGGTATCCTTATCCCTCTCCCTCTCCCTCTCCCTCTCTCTATGCGTATGCGGGAGGGGGACGTGTCGTTGGCTTTGTTCTTCACCTCACGCCGGCGCATCGCTGTAGCACCTCTTGAGCACCTCCTTCGCGTACGCCATCATTGCCGCACGCAGTGTGTCATCGGACGCGCCGACCACACGATCGAGTGCTTTCTCCACGCGCGCACGCACCGTCTTCCATCGCATCGCGGCGATGTCGGCCTTGTGCAGGCCGCGCACCACCTCGTCGATCGTGCGTGTCACTAGCGTCTGCGCCACCGCCGTCCTGTCTGTATCAGACGCGGGTTGGGGTGGCTCCGTGCGAGCGCGCTTGTCGTGCGCGGATGTGTCAGCCAAGCTTGGTAAGACGTCGTGCGAAGGGGAGCGGGAGCGTCGCTTGTGTGACGTGGAGACAGAGGTGGAGGTTGGCGTGGCGGCGAGCGGATCGTACGGGGTCATCTCACGCTCTTCTGACGCCATGGCTGTCTCTTCGTCAAGTGCTGCACCTTCGCGGTGCCGGAAGGGCTGGTACGCGTTCGTCCCAGTCACGGCACCGCGACGGCCGAGGTGTGGGCGATCACCGCTGCATTGTCTGGACGCAGAAGGTGAAGGGGGCGGGCTTGTCGTGACTGACTGGCTCTCCACCAGGGGGAACTCGCCGTTCTCCGCGCCGCTGGCGTCTAGCGAAGGAGGACGGTCACCCATGGCCAGACGCGCCGATGTTGTTGCGGTAGTTGGTGCTCGGAAGGGTGCGTTGGCGAAAATGTGAACGTCCTTGTCGAGGTACACGGTGGAGAGCACGGTCTGTGAGTCGCGCTTCGCAGACTTGGAAAAGAACGTGGGCAGCAGCACCACACCGGGATAGCGCTTCACCGCCTCCACGGTTGTCTGTCGCTGGCTCAGGCACGCCTGCATGACGCGGCTCGCCACATCGCACAGCACGCGGTGCCGCTCGCTCGTGCGGTCCAAGACGTCTTCGGATTGCTTAATGCGGCCGAGCAGCTCCGTGAGGAAGCTCACGCATTGAGTGCCGTAGCGGAACAGCTCATCGAAGAGCAGATGCCAGACACGCTGGTACGCGGTGAAGTGAGTGCTGCATTCGCTCGTGTAGTAGGTGTGATGTGCCTGAAAGAGAACGAGGAAAGGCAGCGTGTACTCCAAGTAACAAAAGAGTGCCTGCGGGGAGGAGAGCGACGCGCCCGAGGCCGCCTGCCGCTGCCGTAGGTGGTCGCCGATTGTCTGTACCAGGGTGCGAAGCTGTTGAAAGCCCTGGCGGCTCTCTTCACTCATTGCTGTGAGGAAGAATAGGGCGACGTAGCGCATGTCCACGGCGTTGCCGGCGCGTGTTATGAGGGAAACCAGCTTCCGCTGCACTGGCTCACGGACACAGGCCTCACCTTCCGCTGAAAGCAGCACAGCCACAGCCATCTCTTTGCCGATATCGCTGCTTGGCGTCAGGAGGAGGCGGCACAGCTGTTTGTCAATCGCAAGACGCACCTGACACGCGCCAACGACGCTGAGCTGGGCAAACGTCGCTGGCGCACCGGTAGTGGGGTCACCGCCATCTTGAGGAGCCCCTTCACAGCTACGCTTGTAGCCCTGAAGCAGCACATCCAGCACACGGCCCGCTGCGGCCGGACGGCGATCAGCAGGCTGAGCATGCACAAGGGCAGTCAAGGCCTTGGCGGCCTTATCGACTACGATCGTCGGGCCACTGAAGAGTAGCCCATGAGGCGTGCGTGGCAGCGCGAATGGAGCACCGGTCCCCGCAGTGGTGGAGACGGTCTTGGAAGCGGAGAGGAAAGCCTTCACTTTGAGGACATCGATCACGTTGTCGGCCTTCTCTTGTGTCCCGCGCGCGGGCTCACGGTGCGCCTGGCCACCACACGGTCGAATCGCGCTCAGCAGTACGGCACTTATGGCAGCCTCGAGCGTGTCCGTCGCCACAAGTGCGGCGTACGTTTTGTCTTGCAAAAACGCGCGCAGAGATGTCAGGCAGCACACGCCACGCACGTCCGCCACGGTGGTTGTGGTCGGCTCTGCTTTCTCCCGAGCGAGTGTGTGGATCTGTGCACACAAAGAGTCCAGCAGCGCGCGCAGATCGGAGGCGCTTCCGAAGCCGTGGATCGCGAGAAGACCGCCGAAGCACCGGGCCGCCTCCTTGCTCAGGCGCGCAGACAACACCAGTGATGAGTGGATGTGGACAGCAGCGGACACACTCTCCGCGTGGGGGTCGGCCGCTGCTCCTGGCGGTGCGGCTCTCCGCTTCTTCTGTGTGGAGGCCGCAGAGGTCGTGGCTGCGTGCGCGATGGCGGCGAGAGCCAGGCCCTCCAGCTTTGCACCTGTGCAGAGACCCACGAGCGTGTCCAGGGCAGCCCTCTTCATGTCGTCCGTCACGCCCATCAGCGGATGGCGTCGACTGGTCCCGGCACCGTGCCCAGATATCGCCGTGCCACCGGACGAAGAGGACGACGCCTGGTTGTTCGTACTGTCGCTGTTCGGCGCGCCAGAGGCGAACGCGCGATTCGAGGCGGCACGCGACGGCGCATAGTCTGCCAGATCACCCGCTGAGGCCGTGTACGTTGCCCACTCTCTTACGCACGACAAAATCAACGCGCACCACTCTCCGGTTGTGTTGATGTCGTTGTTCGGATACCCACGTGAGGCGCGCTTGAGGACTTCTGTCATGCGTGTAAGGAGCGCGAGTAAAGGCCGGCTCGCGTGTGCCAAGAAGCTGGGTGCCGTGAGTATCAGCAAATAGAGCGCGCGAAGCATGCCCAAGACACGCAGCTCTAGGTGCGGTGACAGAGGTGGCACTGATGCTGAGGGTCGTGTACCCTGGGATGGCAATGTGAACGGTGCGAGTGCGGTCTCGAGCTGTCGAATCAGCTCCTCGACGTGAGCGAGCTGTACAGGGAACGCCAGCATGGGTACGAGCGTCGCGCGTACAAATGTCGCGGCTGGGGTGTCGAGACGTCCCTGCAGGTTGCTCAAGAGCTGCCTACGCGCTTCGTACCAGTCGACAATGTGCGCTTGAGCGTCATCGGCACAGAGGTGTAAAAACGCCTTGCTGACACGATCGTCCTTGGAGCGAAACAGGACATCCCACTCACCCTTCTCGGCGTGCGTCACGCTCTGCAGGAAGTCGAGCAGACGGTGGATACTGTGGATGATTGTCTGACCTTCCGGCGACTTGGGATCTTCCTTGAGTTTTATTGTCTCCCGTAGCTCGAAGAGGCGTGCGATGGCCGTACGCAACTGCGGTTTCTTCTTCATCAGCGAAACCAGCGTCGTGAAGTGACGCGGACTCACGTCGGCGCACAGCTGCACAAACGCGTCAACGAACCCGCGCTCCTCGCGCAGAGCCTCCTTCTCGAAATCGAAGACAGCCATTGACGCCTCGTGTGCGGAGGCGGTCGTCGACGCCGTGGCGGTCAGCAACTCAGAGCCTCGCGGACTTGTGTTTGCTTTGGTAGGCGGTGGCAGCAACTGCTCCAACTCGCACTCTATCAGAAAAAGCCCGGATTCCGCATGCACCGTGTTGAGGACGGCGTCGGGAATCCAGCACAGCAGCTGCTCCCGGTACAGCTCACACAAGCACGCCACGGCCGACTTCCGCACCGTCGCGTTCTTGTCCGCCGTGCGAAGACTGAGCGATCGAGCCAGCGGCGGCACCAAAGCGGGCGTGTCTGCGGATGCGGCCGCCGCCCCAAGAGCGGCGACGGACGGCACGACAAGCGCGCAGTGCGCCACGCACATCACCGCTTGCCGTCGGACAAGCACGCTGGGGTCTGTCAAGGAACGCTCAAGCACAGGCGCGAGGGGCTGCCAGAGTGACTCCAGGGTACTATGCGACCAGCTTGACCGCACAGCCGCGTCCACCCACGCGCTGACCGCCTGTATGATTTCCAGACGTATGTTGGGCTTCGTGTCCTGAAGGCAGAGGAGGAGAGGCACCATGATGAGGTGTCGGTAACCGTTGAAGAACGCCTCGCTGGCCATCAACGCCCCGCTGAAACCGCGCAGAACCACAAGCCGGACGTCGGCACAATCGTGCTGAAGAAGCGGCAGCAGTGCAGGGACAAGATCAGAGACCAGTGCGGGCTCACGCTCGCCCATCGCGACGAGCACACCAACCCCGCTAGAGAGGTGGCGAAAACCACTCCGCCTTTCCGGCGAGGACGCGGTCGTGGTGCTCGCGTTTGTTGAGGACGTGATGTCGGCTGCCACCAATTCTTGTACGCCTTCTTCCACGAGATCCATCGCGTACGTGCTTAGCGCCGAGGCCAGGCACTCTGCATGCTCGACGAGCAGCCGAGAGGCGATCGCGGCGGAAGGCGACGTCGTGGAAAGCATCGAGGTCACGGCTGACACCGCCTTGGCC
This sequence comes from Wallacemonas rigidus, assembly GCA_030849045.1. NCBI lineage: Eukaryota > Euglenozoa > Kinetoplastea > Trypanosomatida > Trypanosomatidae > Wallacemonas > Wallacemonas rigidus. The sequence continues at coordinate 117,230 of JASAOL010000552.1, forward strand.
TTGGTGTTGTCGAGGCCGGTGAGCAGCTCCGCACGGCGCAGTCCGGGAGACGTCTGTGTGAGCTCATGCACCAGTGGCTTCACCTGACCAGTCGTGAGGTGCCCAGTCGCCGCGAGCACATCGGCGAGCAGCTTCACCATCTCAGACACCGTCGCACTCGAAAGCGCCGTGGCGCTACCATCCCTTGCAGACGCTGACGCCGACGCGTTCGTGCGGGATGTGTAATCGCCGTTCGCGCAGGGAATCGCGTCAAACAGCGATTGGAGCTGTGCTGCCACATCATCTTGGTGGCAGTGGGGAAGGAGCACGGCGAGGATGTGGGAGGCACTCGCCGCCTCAATCAGTAACGCACACTGACGGAGCGGGGCACGCGTCCGCACGACTTCCGCAAACGGGAACACCAGACAGCGCAGGACGTCGTCGCACTTTGACGCGGCGAACGGGAGTGATGGGGTGGGTGCGGCGCTTGCCTTCGACCGCGGCTGCGGCTGGCAGCCGAGGCGCACCGCATCGCACAGAATTGAACCAACGAGTTGACGAACGTCCGCCGACTCGCTTTTAAGGAACCGCGACGTCAGCAGAGTGTGGACGTAGTCGGCGCTGACGGACTCACTTGCTGTCGAAGCTGCACGAAGCGTGTGTGCGGCAGTGAAGAGAAGAGGGACGAGCTGAGCATCGCTCACATCACGCAGATGTGTCACGGACAGCGCCTCCTTCTCTGAGAGAGTCGACTGCTTGCTCGGTGCCGACGGCATGAGAGAACAAGAAAAAAAAAAAACAGAGATAGATTGAAAAGAGTCTGGGTGTATGTCCGTCGTCGAGAATGTGTGATCCAGTCAAATCTCGAGGCTGTGTGATTGATAAATCAAAAATAAGTTTCAAGCGGAGGCGTCTTCTCGGCTGGAGTCGGTGGTGTTCGCTTTTAATAAGACACGGCGAATGACCGTGTGTGTTCCTTTTTGTTGTGCGTCACTCCTGAAACAGACAAAGAGAGGAATCACAGAAAACCACGTGACACACAAACAAAAACAAAACGTTGTGTGTGTGTGTGTAGCTTGTTAAAGTGAAGGTGTTCAGCAGGGTGGGTGACGGTAGGTAAGGAGACGTGCGAAGGCGTGTTTTAGGAGACGACGGATAACAGCACCACTGCCAAGAGGAAGTCAAGCAAAGGTGTCCCGCGCCATCGCGAAGCAGTGGCTTTGGCGGATGCATGGGAAATGAGTGTGGTGCGTCGCGGTGTGATATTGTGCTGGTAGCTTCATTTTATACACATCTTTTTGTTGTTGTTGAGAGAGAGAAATCCCAATATAGAGCGGAGCTGGAGAGAATCATCTCGACTGTCCCTCTCTCTCTCTCTCACGCACACGCACACGCTCACGCACGACCGGCCGGTGGTGAAGGATTGCTTTGACCGTTCGCCTGCCACGTGACCTCCCATGTCATTATTAACCGTGCTTTTGTATTTTGTTTTGTAAGACTAGACATGCCACCGTCAGAAAAAAAAAAAAAGAAAAAAAGTGAGGAAGCGCTGAAAAATGAAGAAAAGATATTTGTCAACTGATTTAAGATGCTATTTGTGCGGTAATATATTTTTTTTTTTTAACAAAGAAGGTAATCATCCTCCACAATGGTCAAACAGACGTGTGAGAAGGCAACAAAATCACGATGATCCGAAAAAAAAAAAAAGAGAGAGAGAGTAACGAAACGTACGGGCCAGCTTTGCGCCCATTGAAGCCAAGTACGACGACAGAAAGAACGGAAGAGAAAAACGAAACGTGAGTAAATAAGAGTCGGCCGATGAAGAGAATCTGATTGCGGAGGGAAGACAGAGAGTGCCCCGTTCCCGAGCAGAAAAAAAAAAGTACGGCTTCACAGAAGGAGGTGCATACACAGGCTCTGAAAAAATGAACAAGTGGAGAAGCGAAGCAAAAAAAAAAAAAAAGAATCGAACAACGGAGAAAAAGACACAATGCGACGCCGTGTTGGTACGAGAAGAGCTCGCACACGTGTTGGGAAGAACACGTACATGGCCGTCAAGGTTCATCAGAGGTGATTTTTCATTTAGAGCCGCCTCCCTCTTCACCACCACCCACTAGCGTGAAAAAATATAACGAGCACGAGGCGAGGGGAAAGCGCCACAAGTGTGCGCTGGGGCGGCGCATCAGTATGCGTGTGGGTCTCTCACCAAGCTTTTCGATCAATCACGGCCCTCTCATCTTGTGTATGTGTATGTATGTCTTTACGATGGCATGCTGCGATCAGCGCCATTCTTGTCTTTTTGTTATTGCTGTTTCGTCGTTTCACACGCTTCCTTGAGCAATAGACAGAAATAAACGAGAAAAAAAAAGACAGACGGGAAGAGAAAGCGTGAACGGAGTGAGCCGCGCGTAGACCAAAATATGGCGTGAGATGAACTCGAGGGAGTGCGTCCGCAACAACAATAAAAACTGAAAGGAAGACACACAAAACAAGCCTGCTGAGCCCCTTTGTTGCTGGTGTCGCTGCCTCCGCCCAGTGATGGATGTGCAGTCGGCGGAACGCCTCAGTGCTGGTGACGAGACTGCAGTTCGTGTTGTTCGGAGAGAATCAAGAAAAAAACTGGATAAGAATGAAAAGGGGGAAAAACGAACTCGAACACTACCAATGAATGCATTGTGGCTATGACGTGCAATCACCGAAGGCGGGTCACACGATCAAAACTGCAGGAGATTGAAACCTCAAAAAAAAAAAAAACGCACGGAAATGCGAAGGAGAGAAGGTGGGAAATATATTCTTAAGCGTGTATATATGGTGCCAGGGATGCTGTGGCTATCCTACGGCACACATGCGAGATGAAGGGAACGAAACGAAAAAAAAAAAGGGGGAAAAGAGGAAAAATGAGAAACCTCGACGTCCGTCACGGAAGAAGGTCAACAACAGAGTTGCTTTTGACGTCATGCCGTAGCAGTGAAATCTCTACTCAACGCACGAAAAAGGCCAAAAGAAAAAAAACACGGCGGAGAAACAAAGCGGCGCGCTGTCATAGAGTCAATAGCATGACCCATAATGTGAGGTCCGTCGTTGTTGTGTGCTTCACGTGCTTCGGGAAACCACAGACAACAGACACGATGTAAACAAAATAAAACACAAAAATAAAATTTAAAAAAAAAGACACCTCCTCAGCGCAACCTAAACAAATAGTAGCGTGAAACACTTCTACAAATCCTTGCGCATGTAGGCGCGCGGATCCACAAAGTAGTCCGCATTCGTGACAACGGGCACGTGTCGCGGGAGACGCTCCTCCTCCATGGAGGTCATGTTGTAATCGTTGAAAGGCTTTCGACCAGAACGGAAGCCGTATTGGTTGTTAAAGAGCTTTGTATGCTCACGGCCAAAACGATTGACCCGGCGCTCGTGGGCAGCGTTGTCGTAGATCGGAGTCCCATCATCCTCATTGTCCGCGGCTTCGCCGTCGTCTTCCGCGTCGTACATGAGATCCTCCGCGTGTCGTTGGTGACGTGCACGCGGTGGCTCTACGGTCGCAAGACCAGTCACGATGGCGCGGGCCCTTCCCTGTGCGTGTGGCGCCATGCTCGTGGAAAACCACGCACCGGTGCCCGCCTGTTCGACGCGCACATCATCGCCGTGAATCGTGTCCGAGAACGCAGAGTCGGTGGTCTCTTGGAATACAGGCGTTGCCGCGCAGGGGTCGAGAGAGCGGTCCGCGGAGGACGAGCTCAGCGGCAGGTGTGCGCCGGCTCGCGTTGAGCGGCGCCGCGGAGGAACGCGGCTGTTAGAGTGCGGGGACGCTGCGAAGCCTGTCGTTGTTGACGAGTTCTCGCCTTGCAGAGCCTCATCGACTAGCGGGGGGCCCACCTTGGTGGCGCGGATTCGCACCTGCGTCGCCGCGGTGCCTGAGAAAGCGGGCAGCGGTGCCGGGCTCATCGGGGAGCCGAGTGCCGGTGCGAATGATGAGTTCGGCGATATCAAGCAGGGACTGGCAAGGCGTGACGCTGCCACGTACTCGGCAATCCGATCCGTTTCCTCATGCGGTAGACCGCGGTGACCACTGCGGGTCATATTTACGTCCTCGCGTGTATCGAAGTAGTTGTGCAGAATTCTCTCCTGGGGTGCCGCTCGCACGACAGCGACGGTCGGATGCGAGAAGTAGCAGCGATTGCTGAGACGATCCGGACGCGGCGGCATGTTATACTTGAGATCGCTGATATCGTACGAGTCGGCTGCGTCGGAGCCGCTATCGCTGTTGTTGCTGCTCGGGCGCGTGGCATCTTGAAAGTTCACGGTATAGGGTTTCCCACGCCGCTGGACGGCAGCCAGGCGCCGCTGATACACCTCTTGGGTGGGCTCGAGGTGTTGACAGTTTCCCATCAGCCCTGCGTTGTACCGCGTCGGCTCCGTCTGCACCCTCTCCCAGTACTGCACCAGTGTCTCCATTCGCTGCAGCACGAACCGCTCCATCCAGTTGTCGCGTCCGATGAGCTCATCGATCGGCCCACCGAGGAAGCCCAGATGGCCGCCCGGGCGGGACTCGACGTAGACGATTCGCGGGTTGCTTTGAATGACCTCGTTCCAGCGGTGCGGCATCACACTGCGGCCAATGACCGGGTCGTCAAAAGAAGAGAGCACGAGCAGTGGCACCGGTGTGTATGGCACCCATGTGATCGCCGAGGTGTCGATGTGGTAGTGGTGAATCGAGCGGTAGCCGTTCGATTTGGCAATGACGTGCTCATCGAAGTGGATGACGCGCTTGAAGCGATGGATGTTCGCCCCTACCCACTCGTTGTCGATGTTGGGCAGCTTTTGCAGTGCGCGGTGGCGAAGCACGTAGTTACGTACGTCACTGCACATGTCATCCTGATAAATATTTTTCTGGTACGTGCCGCGGTTCATGTGCTCGACCATGTGCATGAAGTCGTTTGGCGCACACACGGTGAAGGCGGCGTCGAGATGGCACTCCGCACCCGCACGGCCCTGCTCGCCAAGGTACTTGGACAGCATCGCACCACCGATGCTGAGGCCAAGGCCAATCACTGGCATCGTACGGCCGAAACGACGGACGAGAGCCTTCTTGGAGAAGAAGAGTCTCATCGCATCGCGCGAGTCACGTGTGTAGGCGCCGCTGAAGAGGAAGGACGTCGTGAGAGGCGTGTCGCCGTTGCCGCGTACGTTGAGCACGCAGACGTGGTAGCCCTCACGGTGCAAGGCGCGGGCGAAACTCTTGATGTAGTTGGTCTGCGAGTACGAGGTCAGACCTGGGAAGATAACCACAAGACCGCGGGCCTTCTTGACAGCTTCCGTCTCGGCCACGGGCACGCTCGTGGTCGTGGCCGCTCGTCTGTGGCGGCCCTCGGATGGCGTCAACAGCTCGTCGTCGTCTTCGTCCAGCGGCTCGTGCTGGGTGCGCGGAGCCCCACCACTGGCGTCGTCCGATGCGAGCTCCTCCACATCGTCGTCGCATTCACCAGGCGGTAGCGCTGGCGTCTCGAGTGTGCCGTCTTCTTTCAGAACTGGCGCATAGTCCGTTTCGTTCTCGACCGTGAGGTGCGCGTAGCGATTCCGTCCTTGACAAATGGGCCGCTCGCCGTCCGCGTACAGCCAGTCCAACATGACAGGGCAGCCATCCCAGGCCATCATGCTCTCGCGCGCGTACTCGAGTGGGTCGGAAGGACGGAAAGCGCCCATGATGGTCGTGATGTGGCCAGAGTACAGCGGACTCGTGTAATTGAGCATCTTCGCCTTGGCCTCCTCCAAGAGTCGCTTCCGCTCAGCCGGGTCGTCAGTCGGCCAGCAGTACTGTCGATCTTCACGCACGCTGTTGGCAACATCCATCAAGCCGAACACATCGACGCACGACTCCAGCGAGGTCGTGTGATGAATCACGCGGACCTCGGTTTCTGGATGCCAGATGTACCCATCGGACTCCTCCACGTTTTTCCGGAATGGCTTGCAGATGAGGAGGCCGCCGAGGAGTCGCAGCACCCGTGGAATGACGTACCCAAACACGTGGATGATGCTGTGGCAGAAGAAGAAACAAAACTTCGTACAGTAGTTCGCCATTGCCGATGCTTTTCAGAAACGCAATAAAAACAAAACAAAAAAACAAAAAACAGGGTATCGAAGAGACAGGTCGAGAAGAGGAAGAAGAACGGCTGTGGTGCACAGCGATAGAACGGTTGTTCGACAGCAGAGGTTTTTAAAGGATTTGAAGAGGGAGAAAAATGTAACAATTGAGGCACAGAGAGAAAAACAATGCTTAGTTTCAGTCTGGCGGTGTGAGACGAGTTGTGTCGTTCAGCTTTGTCGTTCCTTGAGAAGAAGAGGAGAAGAAGACGGATATATATCTCTTTTTTTTTTTTTTGTGTGTGGGGGGGAGCCTACTTTGCGGGCTGTCAAGAGAGAGAGAGACAAAGAAAATGGTCGTGAGGAACGCAGGTAATATGAGGGGGAGAATAAGGTGGTAAGGCACGCGTACGCGCGACTGCGTGACGCGCTGTGGAAGGAGCGCACAACTAGGTACGAGTGCCAAGCCATGCGTACGCGTTGGAGCTGACAAGAGGATACGGTTCAGAAAGACTAGGCTGTATTCAGAGCAGGGGTGTTCAGGTGACAGTGAGTCATGATTTTTTTTTTCTTTTCGGTACTTGCTTCGGGCAAGGACATGAAAGGCTGTAGAGAGAGAGAGGAGGAGCGACGGCGCGCAATGGAGAGAACGGCACAAAAAAAAAATGGAACTAGGAAGAGAAACCGCGAAAAGAAAAAAAAACGAGCGAGCGAGCAGTTCGAGAGCATTCCAGAAAGATGGACGACCCTCGCAGAGCGACGCGACATAAATAAGGGTTGACGCCGTCGAAAGCACACACACACGCAGAAGAAAAAAAAAAGAGGCAACTCATATCTCCTTCTTCTGGCGTGTGGCGCCACTCCCGCAGCGAGGCGCGCGTGTCCCAATCGTGCTGGGCATTTCGCATCAACCGAAACAAAACAAAAACGACTTATTTTATTGCTTTTGTGCCCCTTCATTCATGTCATGAGGGAGAAAGGTCAAGGTGCGCACATACACGTGTCAGATACACACTCAGAAAAAAAAAAAAGGAAACCGATCAAACAAGTGAATTCAGAGACACCGAGCTTAGAAATACAAGACCAAAAAAAATTAAGAGAGAGAAAAAGGTAAAGACAACGGTTAAAGAAAAAAAAAGGGGAAGCTGAGGAATACGCGCGAGGCACACGTACGTATTTTCAATGGTCACAAAAAAATGTTTTCTCTGATGTGACGTCGACGAGTGTTGCCACCACGTGGCATACGACTGAGCCGATCGTATGTGTGTCCATGAACAAAGTTGATCTACCGCATTCGTTCATTGTGTTTTGTCTAATTAATTTATTTATTTTAATCCTTTTTCGTTTCTTTTTTCTTTTTTCGGGTGTAGTCCTGCCTTATTTTGTTTTTTTTTTTGTTCTCCTCTCCTCGGACAACAACGCAAGCCTCCCGCACTGCGCCTCACCATCACAGTTCTGTGCTGTTTTCGCAGTACTGCACCGCGCAGTCGAGAACTAGCTTCTCCATCACGTTGGGAGCCCGACGCCACTCAGAGCACGGAGAGCCGAGGTAGCCGAGGTGACCACCGCACGGTGTGCAGATGTACACCACGTTCGGGTTCTCATCCGCCAACGCCTTCCACTGCCCCACTGGAATAGGGCGGCCGGCAACAGGGTCACCACTGTTGTACAGACACATGACGGGCGTCTGTGTGTAGCGCAGCCAAGGCAAGCTATCTGCTGCGCGGTAGTAGTCGTGCACAGTAGCGAAGCCGTTGTGCGTCGCGTTGATGAGCTGATCGAAGACGTGAATTGACGTGATGGAGTTCACCGCCGGCTTGGGTCCGCCGAAGAGCGTTTCCACATCCACATTTGGCAGCGTCGACAGCACAGCGCGGTTGTGCTTCACGTACTTACGCAGGCCCATAGCGAACGGCTTCTCATACAGAAGTCGGTAGGGCCACGTCAACGTCTGTCGGTCGCTCTCCACCAGGTCGTATGGAGACGTCACGGCGAAGGCGGCCTGAAGTCGGCAGGGGCTGCCGTTCTTCCCTTGCTCGGAAATGTACTTGTTCAAGGTGATGCCACCGAGAGAGAAGCCGACGCCAATGAGCGGGACAGGCTTCTGCACGCCAAGACGCGCCTGTACCTGTGCGGGGCTCAAGTGCGTCTCGAGACACGTGCGAATATCGTCTGTGAAGGTCGCACTGAACAGGCGCGGCACCTCCAGTGGTGTCGATCCCATGCCGCGATAGTTCAGCACGCACACGGCAAAGTTGTATTCCGTGACTGCGACTTGTGCAAAGTGCCGAACGCTCGACGTCGTCGACGAGTTGAGCAGGCCGGGGATAATGAAAAGCATGCCGCACGGCGCCTGGCCCTCACCTCGCGTACAGCACGACTTGGGAAAAAGGAAATCTAAATGAACGTGCTGGCCACCAGCGGCCTCCACACGCACGCGGTCGTAGTTGACCTGGTCGACAACACGCAGGCCACCGAGCATGGTATGGATATGTCCGTTGTACAGCGGACCTTCGTAGCGCAAATTGGGTCGATGGCGGCCATCCTTCACGGCCCTCTCCGCCGCCTCTGGCGTCACGCCGAACAACGCAGCCGCGCCAGGCTTGGTTGTCTTGTGTGTGTCTGCGTACACCACCGTGTAGGCCCGTTCGTCGACTTGGGTGCGGCCCGTGAGGAATCGCCACAGGGCACGCGGCGCGCGCACCAGAAAAAGCGAGATGAGTCGTGGAATGCGATAAAAAAACACATCGGCGATGACGTGCTTGGTCAAGAAAGAGACGCGCTGCAACATCGGAGGAGGTTTGAACTGCCGCTCAAACACACGTGGTGGCTGCTCCTGTTCTTGAGGCATGAGCGTTGCTATCAGTGTGTCTACCTCCGCGACTGTGTGTGTTTGTGTGTGTGTGTGTTTGTGTTTGTGTTTGAAGAGAGAGAGAAAAAAAAAAAACGAGTGTCTCGTCTGCGCGTGTTCTTTGCTTACGTTGCCCTTCCCTGCAGAAGTTCGCAATGTGCCGCGTAAAACAGTGGTACGCAAACAAAAACAAAAACAAGAGCTGAAGGCATGGTTGAAAAAAAAGGGGGGGAGAATGAGGGAGAGGAGTCAAAGGCGCTTTGTCACACCAGATCAAACCAATTCTCTTTTCTAGACGAGTGCGCTTGTTCACGTGTGTGTGTGTGTGTGTGTGATGCCGCTTGCAGTGGGAAACATCTATCGCCAGAACATGCTTGTCACTTGAGGGCGTCATCACCGCCGTCCATCACATTTGTCGGCGCGTGTTATGCGTCCGTGATTGTTTCTTCTTCTTCTGCATATTGGCTACGAGGTAGGTCCTGGAGCGTGCCGTGTTGTCAGAATAAAAGGGAACCTCTCGGTGCGAATAGACCGAAAAGATGAGGTGTTTTACGAAACAACAGAATAAGTCCACAGACACGTGGCGACAGAGAGACAGAAAAGAGAAAAAAAAAAAAAGGTGTGAGCAGACGTAAGCCAAAATGTAAAATGAAAAAGGAGAGAGGTTCCATGGCGACTGCCATGTACGTCTCGATGCCGGTGTGGTCCTCTTCCGATGTTGTTGTTGTTGTAGCGTGCACATCCGGCACCAGCGTTGGTGCGCGGCGCCTATCCGCGAATCCACCCAGGCGCGAGCGCTACGTCGCGGGTGTATCACGCGCCACCACCGAGCCCTTTGGACACGAAGGTCGCTCGCGGTGCTGCGCCTCTTCAGGCTGAGCATACCACATGTGCACGTACGTACCAAGCATGTGCTCGACGCACAGCTCCATCTCGTTCTTACGGCCAGACCACTCACTCATTGGGTTGCCGACGAAGCCGATATGACCACCAACAGGGAACTCCACGCAGGCTAGTCCCGCCTTGTGCGCGAGAGCGACCTTCTCCCACGTACGGCGGGGCTGCGCTGGTCCACAGAACGGGTCGTCGCGCGCCACAAGACAGAGCTGCGGCGTCAGCGAGTGCCCCAGACGACGGAAGTTGTTGGCCTCGTTGTAGTACTCGATTGCCGAGCGGAAGCCAAAATGTGGTGCGGTGACGTCATGATCGAACTGGTGCACACTCCGCATCCGCTCAATCAACGGCTTTTTCTTCGGGTTCTTCGGATCACGGCTGAAGACAAGAGAGTGATTGACACCCGGCAAACGCTCCAGCATATCCTTGTGGCGATGGTAGTACGCGCGCAGTCCCTCCGTCGTGCTGGGACCGTACAGAAGTTGAGAGAGAGGTCGGCGAATGGACGCGTCACAGTCGGCCACGTTGTGCGGTGAGCAGACGGTGATGATGGCGTCAAGACCACTTGGCAGGCCGGCCTCGCCTTGCTCAGCGGCAAAGTTCGACAAGATGAGACCGCCGAGAGAGAACGCCACGCCGAAGACAGGCACAGGCTGTGCGGCACCGAGTCGTGCCTGGATCTGGCCGCGGGTCAGATAGTGCTGAAGCACATAGCGGAGGTCCTGTGTAAAAAGAGCGGAGAAAATCTGCGGCTTGTCGAGAGGTGTGTCATCAACACCGCGCGCGTTAAGTACGCCAACGGCAATGTTCATGGGAAGGAGAACACGAAGCATGCGCTGTATGTAGGAAGATGTCGATGAGCCCGTGAGGCCGGGGAGAAGGAGCGCGAAGGCCGTGGGGGGCGCCGTGGATAACGGCGGGCAGGCCGCCTCTGCAGGTAGGTAAAAGTCCACGCACACGCGGCAGCCGTCGTAGGACTCGAGCACTTCGCGATGGCGGTCCGCGACGTGCGACAAAGGTCGGAACGCACCGAGAAGGGTGTGCACGTGTCCGTTGTACAGAGGACCTTCGTACGATTCCATGCGCGTACCACGCCGTACGGGCTGCCGCGCCAACACAGATTCGTTTGTCGGCAGTCCAAACGAGCGCAAAAAGGAAGCGATGCGGCGCTGTTCATCTTGGGCCTGCGCGACGCCCTCGGGCGTGCCGGTGTGATTCACGAACGGTGCGGTGATGATGCGGATACGGCGATCGGCGCCGGAAGCGCACAGACGTGCCTCATACGGTACACGCCCGAGGGCCTCGATGACTGAGACGGGTAGTCGGAGCAGCACAATAGTCGCAAGGCGGGGGAGGCGATACGTCCATAAATCGATCACAATGTGAATCAGCGTGTAGACGCAGCGGTAAAAAAAACAGGCCATCCTGTGAGAGCCAAGTTCACAAGAAAGGAGGCGCTACTAGTTGTCTTTTTTTTTTTGTTGTTGTTGTTGTTGCTGTTGTTTTCCTTCTTGTGCGAGTGCAGGCTTTTCCGAGAGTACATCAAGTATATATTAGATGTGCCAGAAGAGGGTGAAGTAGGTGCATCGGGCACAGGGGAAGAGGGCGACCGAGAGAGCGGTTTTGAAAAGAAATGTGTGGGGTGAGAATTGAATTCGGATCGGTTGTTGTTGTTGTTTTTTTTAATAGTTGTATCTTCGCTTGGCAGGCGACGATCCCCGGTGCGCACGGGCTATCGTCCCACGAACGGTGCGCACGAGGGGCCGCAATGAGCTCCAACTCCGTGGAGAGGTGAGGGATCCTCTCGCACGTGGATGCGCTACAGGATGAATCAAAGTACGCGTGCGCAGAAGTGGATGACTGCGATCACCTCCTTCTCGCATGAGCACCATAAAAGTACATACTCGCTCACGTACGTACACGTGAGTGAGTGAGGTCACGCAGACGTGCACGACGGCCTCTTGCTCAGCCGCTAGGGGCCTTACTGTTCCCATAGTGTTTTTCGTGTGTGTGTGTGTGTGTGTGTGTGTGTGTGTTTGGAATTGCTTAAGATTACGTTTCAACAAAATTTGTTTGCTCAACCACTGCAATAGTCGAGTCACGGAGGAGAAAAAGGAAAAGAAAAAAAACCCGAGAGAGATGAGAGATATAAAAACAAGAAGAAGGAAATAAAGTGAGCTCGTACCCCCTCAAGTCGGATCAGTATCGTTTGATCGAATCAATGACATGTACCCATAGGAGGTCGTAGTCGCACATACACACTCGCCGCAAGAAGAAAGGAAAAAAAAAAGGAAGAGAGATAAGTGAGGCGCAACAAAGACGTCTTCGCTCACAGATCCGTTGGAAAGGTTGTTCTCGCATATTTGTTTGTTTTTTCGCAATTCGTGAATCGTCGCATTTTCTTTTTCTTTCGCTGTGTTCGATCTTTTATTCCCTCACGTTTCACGCGTCGCAACACATGTTCACGTCCCTCTTCCGGTTCGCCATTCTTCTTTTTCTTCCTTCTTGTCGGTTGGTGTGATATGTCCCTGTGTGTGTGGGGGGGGGGGGGGGGCGTGCTGCCATACCAGTGGGTAGTGTGCGCGTGGCCTTGGTTGCTTTTATTGGTAACGCTGTTGTGGTGCCTCACCACTGGTAGGGAAGACCATTCGTAGGGTCGAAGATGCCTGCCATGGGGCTCTGCGGACCCTGACCGGGTGGTGGCGTGTTCGATCCAATCGCACCGACGGCGCCGTTTCCACTTTGAAGTGCGGACGTGTGGAACAAGAGCTGGTTCAAGTTCATCGAACCGGCCGAGGCAGGCCTTCCTGCACCAGCGCCCGCGCCGCTGCCTGACAAGCCATCACCAGGAAACCCGAGGCCAGGGATGCCGTACAATGGTGCTGCATTCGCGTGGCCGCTGCCGCCTGCGCTCACAGTGAAGGGATGGGCGCCGCCACCTGTCGCGCCCATGTCCAGGCCACCCCCACCGCTCATCATTTCCATCGGTGCAGAGAAGCCGTGTACGTCGCTGTCGAGGTGGCCACCACCGTATATGTTGCGGCTTGCCGGATTCGTGGTGAACGCGGAGAGCCCGAAGCCACCACTGCTGCTCGAGGCCGGTCCCACGGCACCGACGTCCCCGCTCGGGCCGCCGACGACTTGAAAGCTCTGGAACATGCTGCTTGAGGTCGGCACCGGTGAGGGCGAAGATGAGCCGGGCGCGGCGTTGAAGCCGATCGCGTCGCTGTTGGTGTTGTTGGTATTATTGTTCGCGTTGTTGCCCACAGTGCTGCTCGCGCCGCTGCCGCTACCAGGCGCTTTCGTCGAGAAGAGCGGCGTTGACTGTTGGGACATGGGCTGCGCGGACTGCATGTTCCCAAGGGCGGCGGGGGGTGAGTTGTGTCCGCTCAGCCCCGTCATCGGCGAGGCACCGTTACCGCCGCCACTGGGGAGAAACACGCCGGCAGCCCCGGCACCACCCGCCGCACCACCCGCACCTGTAGAGAAGACAAACGGACTGGCCGTGGAGTTGGCGAAGAGGGAGTTCGTGCCCAATCGACTGCCGACGATGCCGGATGAAGAAGCCGCACCAAGGCTCGCGGGCGTACCGATCGCGGGAGAGAGACCGCCCCTAATCGCGTCCTCGCCACCGTTGGTGGCGGCGTGCGGGGTGCGTGATCCACTGGCGGAGCCCATACGGAAGCCACCCGGGGAAGACGGCGAGGACGCTTGTGCGTAAGACTGTGCAGACGACCCAAGCGTCGCGTTGTTAGTGCCGCCACTGTTGTGGTGGTTCGCATTGCTGCTGGTGCTGGCGTTGTTCCCGGGCGTGGTTGTGCCGAATGGGGGCAGTAGTCCACTCCCGCTGCCACCCGCGCCTGTCACGCGCGTCGCCAGGCCGAGGTCCCCACTGGTGCTCGCTATGAAACCGTTTGCCGGGCTCTCCGGGATGGACCGCCGCTGCTGCTGGTGCTGCTGGTGTTCCTGCTGCTGCTGGACACGCATAGCCGGTGCCGTTGAAAACAGACGGCCCAGCGCGGGCGGGGCGCCGCCTCCGGTGCCTGAGGCGCCCGCGCCTGGAATAGACGAAGAGCCCATCAAGGAGCCCGAGACTGCGGACGCCGTCTGACCGGTCGCCATCTCGTAGCTGTTGTTGGCGCCGGCGCCACTCGTGTGGCTCAGGAAGGTGCCGAAGTCAGGGATAAACAGCGAGCTGATGGGCCTGGCGTTGCGGCTGCCATCGGCCGCGCCAGGCACCCCACCGCCCACCGCAGAAGAGGAAGACGGACCGCCCATAGCTGCCGACATCGCGGCACCTGCGTCGGCTGGTGAAGGGGCGGCGGTCGTGAGAGGGCCTTGCGGGGGCATCACGTTGGTGGCAAGAGACCGCGGTGCCTTGGCGGGCGTTGACGAGGCTGAGTGGTGAGGGCCGCTGCTGTTGGACAGAATAGCAGTCGCCGGTGGAAGCTGCTGAGCCTTCTGTGTCTGTACAGACGCCCGTGCCTGTGCTGGAGCTTGCGCGTGCTGCTGTAGCTGGGTAGCTTGGGCAGCTGCGCGTTTCCGCTGCGCCGCCTGCTGACTGCGGACCTTCTTGCGCTCGTTGTGCTCGCGTACACGTTGCTGTTTGGCGTCGCTACTAGCCTGAATCGCCTTCACCTCTTTTTCGAGGTCGGCGAGCGCCTGGCGGTCGTGCTGCAGTTTTGCCGTCAATCGCTCCAGCTCCTGCGTCGCCTCAGCGAGCTTCGCGTCCGTCTTCGCCGCATCCCTCTCTTCCTTGGCCTTGTCTTTTTCCATTTTCTGCACTTGCTGCCGCGCGTTCTGGACGGATTGTGTCAGCTTCTCTGACTCACGCACGAGCTCTGGTGGTGCGCTGACCTTGGCCATCTGGGCAGCGAAGAGGCGCTCGCGGGTGATTTGCTTTGCCGTGCGCACACCGCGGACCTCGTCATTCTGAAGGTGTGTGAAGCTTGTGCGCCACTCAGCTTCGAGCTTCGTGCGTGCGGCACTCTCTTCCAGTTCGAGGTCGTCGAACGCTTGCTTGAGGGCGTGACGGAGAAGTGCGTCCTTGTCGATCACGCTGCCCGCACATTGACCGGCACCGCCGCCGCCAGCCACGCTGCCCTTCAGGTGGTTTGTCGTGCCTGTCGCGTTCGACGCCGGCACCGAGTCGAACGACTGGTTCAAGATCTGCTGGCCCGCCGCCCGCTGCTTGTTCGACGCGGGAAGCGAACTGCCGTCCGCATTCTCGAGGCTCACGGAGACTTGAAACACAAGTCGATCGTCAGACTTGTTGTACGTGCGCAGCCCGTACTGTAGCGTCGTGGGCGAATCGAGGGCCAACTCGAGGGGGACAAAGTCCTCGAAGCCAAAGCACTGCCCAGGTGCGACCACACCCTCTTGCTCTATACAAAGCGCCGACGACGCGCGCGTCTCTTCGTCTTCATCAGCGGCAGCCGGTGTGGGTGTGCCGCTCTTTTTCTTCTTCTTCTTCGGCTCCGACGTGCGGACGAGCATGTGTGCGGTCAACGCCGAGTTGTGGCGGTGCCAAACATGAAGACTCAGCGCGCCAGACGAGCTTTGTGACGTCGTCAGCACCGCGCGCAGGCGGATGCGAGAGCATGAGAAACGATTGCTGAGCAGCCGCTCCTTCGGCAGCAAGCCTAGACAGCTCGCTCGGTCCACGGTACAAGTGTAGCTGCCGGGCGCGTGCTCGTGAACCTGGAGACGAGGCACAAAGCTGAACTGGGAAAGAGAGAGCTTCACGCGGTGTATGTGGCACGCGATCTTTTCCGCCAGCGCCTCCCCGAGCACCAGACGATCCATGCTGGCTTCGTCCGACATGCTGATGCCGAGCTCGGTACACACCTTCTCCAGCAGAGAGAGGGGCAGAGAGGCGAAGAAGAGGATCGCACCGATAGCACTCAAGGTCTCGTAGATGGAGTCGGGGTCGATGGTGTTGGGGTCCGGGTGAAGATCGTTGTCGCTGAGCAGCCCAACGCAACGGGCCATGTCGATCATGCGGTCATCGGGAAGTGTATGCAGCTCATGATGCAGGCATTGATGAAGTCGCGACAGATACTTGTGGGTTTCTTCCTTACCTTGTGAGAGTAAGGCGAGCTCAGACGCGTTGTCCGTGAGTCGAGCATCAAGCATCTGGAGCAGCATGGCACCTGCGACGGTGGTGAACTCACCAAGACGCTGCGCAATAGCAGCACGGTTGAGCTCATCGGTGGCGGGCTTGTTCTCGAAGCTGGCGGCCACGCCACTGCCGGGAAAGGACAGGTAGTGACTGCTGTCCACAACCGTCTGTAGTGTGTCGGACTGAAGGCCTTGCAGGGCACGCGTGCGGTTCTTCTGATCCTCAATGGCGAGCTGCAGATTGATGACGTCGTCGCTACCTTCATCGTAACCAAGTAGCTGCGCATCAGATCCGAGGGCGCCTGACGCGAACGGGTGACCACCAAGACCACCTCGTGCATCGTAGTCGGACATGCCGAGGATCTGCCGCATGGACTCGGCCATAGCGGCCTGCACCTCGCGCTCTGTGGGACCACTTCCGTCAGCACCGACCGCAGCACCACCGGCCGATGCCGCGGCCGTGGCCGTGGCGCTACCCAAATTGCGCCGCTCGTGGCTGATGCGAGAGATCTCCGTGAACATGGCGAGGGCCACCTCCTCATCGGATGGCGCCGGCAGCGAAGAGTGCGACGAGGTATCGCTATCCTTCTGTGGCTGTTGTGGCGACTGCTGCTGCCGCCACGCCTTGCGTTGAGCGTCGGTGACGAGGTTGCGGCACTGCTCCCACTGGGCCGCGGCGGCAGCCTCTTCAGCCGAACCAGCGGCCTCCGCGGCGGATCGCCTCGATGCGCCGCCACCGGCTCCAGAGCGGAGCGCGCCGCTCGCGGCCAAAGCGAGTTCAGGGTGTTGCAGCATGGCCAAAATCTCCTCCTTCATCCGTGCGGCGCTCGCTTCATTGATAGGCTCTGCGTACGCGCGCGTGCGGGCCTGTGCCGACCCCGCAGCAGATGGAGTGGAGCGGCCTCCGGTCTCGGCGTTCTTCTCTCGCTCAGTGTCGGCGTTGTCATCCTCATCACTCGTGTCGGCGAGGACCTCCATCGTCGAGCCCGTACCCGAGGCATCGGTGCGCGGCCGCTTCTTCGAGGTGCGCAGCGCTGCGGTCGGATCGGCGATGTGGCTATCGAAAAGCAGTCCGCCTTTTTCACCTCTACGCACGCCCGTTACGGGAGGGAAGGACGTCTTCGTGACTTGGGGCACGAAAAGCGTGCGTTGGGCATCCAAGTTTTGCTGCTCTTGTTGCTTTAAGCGCAGGTAGGCCTCGACGTAGTTGGGGATTTCGGCGGCTGTTTGCGGCGGTGGTAGCACAGGCGTCGAAGTTGGGGTGCGCGCCGCATCGTCTTCCGTAACTGGATCGCCCTTGTTGACGTTCGGCTTCTGAGAAACAGCGGCAGGAGGCTTCGCGTCTTGGGTGCGCTGAGAGGGGGTGTGGCTGCTCTGGTGAGCCGCCCCCTTTTTACCGTTTGACGTGTTTGACTTGGTGCGCTGGGGCATCGGCGCGTGTGTGGGCTCGCGCGTGCTTTTGGCGTTGTGGGTGTCTGACACAGATGTGCCTTACTTGCTGGCCACGACGTCGATCTCGTCGCAGCTGTTTTTGCCCAGAGACGCGCGCGAGTACTTCTTCCTCCCTTTTCGCTCGTGGGATTAAATGAGAGAATCACACCTTGTGGAGGCTCTCACTGTCCTGGCGTTTTTTTTTTCTCCTTCTCTCTTGCTGGACACTCTTGAGTTTTAAGCTTTCAAATTGGTCGCGAAAATGTCACTGTTTACGTTTCCCCTCTCACTCTCTGTCTCTCTCCACGCAGCTACGTTTAGAATCGTTGGTGTCAAGAGATGTAATCAAAACCTCGGAAGTAAGAGAAGGAGAGAGGGAGAGAGAAGCTCGCTCTTACTACGTTTGCTGCTAGTGTGTGTGTGTGTGTGGTCGCTCTTTCCTGGTGTTCGGTTTTTTTCGTCTTCCAAGGTGGCGATCAAAAAAAAAAAAAAAATGTGACGTGCGATGCGGTGCGTCACGACGGTGCTGGCGGTGCAATGCAGAAGCTCGTTGGTGGTGACGGTCTTCGTGAAGACTCTTTTATCTTTTTCGTACGATTGATTCGGGCTTGCTTCGATGAAAAATACTTCCGTGTGTGAGCACAGAAAAAGAGCCAGAAGATGAAGGGCAGAGAAGAGAAAAAAAAGATAAGGAGAAAGGGATCTATGGACGATGTCCAGTGCAGCGTGAGTTGCGGGGTCTGTGAGTTGTGAGTCTGTTGACCCTTCGACACATACACAACTGTGCAACGTGGAAAGGACACATGTGACAGAGAGAACGGGCAGGCGATCATCGGCGCGCCAAGGATCGAGAGCCGCCACTATGTTCGACCCGCCTCCGTGTGCGTGTCGACACCGCACCGATGGAGAAGAGGAGACAGTGATGGCCAAATCAATCGTCTCGCACGCCCATCCAGGCAGTCAAGAAGCACCACGCTACCCAGGAAGTCCGCCTTCCCGCAGACGATTCATCTCGGCAAGAGGAGTGTGCCGTGTAGGCGTTGAACGGCGTTTGTTGTGGCTGTTATGGATGTTGCCTCGGAGAAAATAAAAAACAATTTTTTTTTTTTGGTTGTTGTTGATGTTAGGATTACTTACGACAACGCGGGACGGGAGAAAATCCATCGTGAGAACAAAAAAGATGACCAACAAAAAAACAAACAAACAAAGGAAGTCTGTCACTGCCCGTTGATTGATGCCTTGAAAACAAGGGAATGCGCAGATGAGAATGTCCATATTAACAAGGGCTGTCACGTGGGAAGACGCCGTAGCGGTCTCCCATGGGGAAGTTGACAAGAAAAAACGTCAAAAAGAAAAAGGGAGAAGAAGAAAACAGGAGAGGAGAGGACGCGCTCGACGAGCAGGCCATCGCTTGGTTTCACTCGTCTCTCTCTCTCTCAATCCCTCAATATCAATCTCTTGTTTCCCTTCGAGGAGCAGGAGGCACGCTCACTTTACACGTCGCACTTGTTCTTTGCTTAAAGTGGCTTTTTTTTTCTCTCTCACGTGAGTGGATCTTCGTTTCACGTGTGCATTGTACTTTTTTTTTGTTGTTGTTGTTCTTCTTCGAATGATATATATATTCTTTTTCAAGGGATGGGGTCTCTCTCTCTTCGAAAATGCTTTGCAACGATTATACTCGCTGTCTTTGATTCGACACCACAGTCACTACAAAGTCAGAGCAGCGAAGAGCACTTCGTTGATAGCATGTTCGTTTGCGGAGAGAAAAAAAAAGGAGGGTAGGGAGAGTTGTTAATGCCTTTCTTTCGTTTTTTTTTCTTTGTCGTCGCTGCACAACTGAGTGGCCACTGGACTAGTGGCTTCGCCTCGATTCGTGACTTCTTCTGTCCTGTCCCCTTGTCTCTTCTTCGATGTGCGCGTGCCTGTTTTCCCCAGCATGCGTCTTGGTCTGCTCGCCGTTCGCGAACAGAGCTTCCGTTTTTCTTCTACTGTTCTCTCTCACACACACGCACACTCTGTCTTCGCTCACTCCTTTGTTCTCCTTTCGTATGGTGCCTCTTCGCATCTCTCTTGCACGAGGCTGCAGCTGACACTATCCTAGCTGCGTGACTCATAAAAAGGTCGCTTCTGCTCTGCGTCCACAGAGGGCGGGTGTGAGGGAGAACAAGAAGAAAAAAAAAAAGAAAAGAAATAGAGAAATAGAAAAAAAAGGTGTGCGGTGCACAGACAATTAATCGTGTCGATGCCGTCGCGCTTTCAACAACAGAAAAAAAAAAAGTGGCGGGGAAATCACGTGAGGGAAGGTCTTGTGTTTCTTTCCGCCGCTGCCTGTTGCCCAAGTGACGAGTGCACATATTTTCTTTATTTTTGTTCTCTCTGATGCCAGCACGCGTGCGCTCAACGAGCGTAGCCGGAGGAGTAGCACGTCAGGTACGAGAAGGGCCGCGCAAGCAGAACGAGAAAGGGAATGACGGAACGAAAGAAAAAGAAAAAAAGTGGTAGGCTCACACGGTGCGGATTCGCCTCATTTAGAGTGCACCGGAGTAGGCCATGCGCGGGTTCGCATTGTACGGCGGCTGCTGAGGACCACCGTAGCCCTGCTGCGGAGGCGGCATGAACTGATTTCCGCGGCCAGAGGGGCGGTACTCACCGCGAGGGCGGGACTGGTTGCCCATCGGAGGAGCGGGCTGACCCATAAAGCGGGAGCTGTTGCTCGGGTAGCCGCCGACGTAGTTGGGGTTGCGGCCCTGGAAGCCCCCACCCATGTAGTCGTTGTTGTAGTACACAGGACTGGCGTCCGTATTCCAGCCGCGCTGCTCCTGCGGGGACTGCGCCCAGTCCGGGTAAACGCCCTGGCTCGACATGTAGTTGTAGCCGCCTCGCGGTTGGTGAGGCGGCTGCTGAGGGCCCATAGACTGAGGCGACTGCTGCGCCGGCTGGGGAGATGTTGCGCCCGAGAAGCTAGCCTGCGGCGGCGCTTGTTGCTGCTGTTGTTGCTGGCGGGCGAAGGCCTCGCGCTCGACGCGGAGCTTGTCTTGCTCGGCAGAAACGTTGCGCTCGCGGCGGACGACATCTTCCATGCGCTGCTTATGCTCCCTCATCTGCTCATTGCGGAGCTCCTCCACCTCGCGGACCTTGGACTCGAGCTGCTGACGGTCACGCTTCAATGTTTCCATCGCGCTGGCGAGGTCCTTGCCGACGCTGGGAGCGCTGAAGAGGATCGCCTTAGAGGGGCGGTTCTCGAGGACTTTCTCAGGGTACTGCACAAGGTACTGCTGCTTGACCGGCTGCGCGTTGAACTTGAGCTCCTCCTCCGTCGCGCCCCAGTCGATCTGAGCGGGGCTCTGGATAGACATGAGAGGTGCCGGCGCGGACTCCTCCACCACAGCTGCCGCCGTGACGCTGACCACAACCTCGGCCTCCTCGGGCTCCGGCACGGGCTCCTCCACTGGGGCAGCCACGGGCTCGGGAACGGGCTCGGGAACAGGCTCGGGGACAGGCTCGGGGGCGGCCACAGGCTCGGGCTTCGGTGTCGCAGCCTTGGCCGCCGCAGGAGCCGC